>WOGN01003853.1:0-14748 GCA_015342105.1 Leptinotarsa texana
ATGAATTTGTTGACAAAGTGATAATGAATCATAATATGATATTATATACGGGGTGTTCCATTTGAAAAATCAAAGAAGCCGCTACTTTATAGTAGAAGCGACAACGCCGCTTCGTCTAAAATATTTTAGGCGTGTAGGTCATATTGACTTATGCATACTGTGGAATTTTCAGGTTGATCCGTTGAATAGTTTGCCAGAAACGGCTAATTAACGCTCATCATGAAAAGCCCTGTATATACCTGACTTTTCCACTTGGGTTGCATTGCATTGCATTGAACAGAATTCTGCCTAAGTAATTATTATTTACGAAAGCTGATGTTATTGTGTATTTCGAAAAGTAATTTTGAATATTCTCTGAAAGTTTACCTGAGTAATCAATGCTACTATATTTACGTGTATTATGTTCTCGGATATTTGGGTATAATTCATCTATCTTTTCTATTAAAGAAACTGGAACCGGATTTTTTACCGCAATTTGTTTGGATATCAGAGAACACAATACTTGTAATTACCCAGATGAACTTTCAGATAATATTCAGAATTACTTTTCTAAATACAAAATAACAACAACTTTCATAAATAATACTAATTTAGGCGGAATTCTGTTGAATACAGGACCCAAATGAAAAATCAGAGAGTAGGGAATGCTATGCAGTATATGCCTACAGGTGAAACCGGCAGAAATTTTCACGTAAAGCTTCGTGAACACGTCTGTTTGGACAAAAAATCTAATATGTATGAACATGTGCGAAAATCAAAACACAAGATACGTAAAGATTATCTTAAAATCCTACACATATGTGATAAGGGAAGAGAATAAAATTATTGAATCAATTGAAAACCCAAAATATATAACGCTAAATGAGCAATTCAAATCATATGAATCACTAAATCATATTTGAAATATGAAAAATTTCACCAAAGCTATTATGAATTTTCTTTCTTGCTCTTCAGTGATCATAAAAAAAAATCTACACTGCCTCAATCATCAATTTTCGGCAGTGAATTGGATGCGATAATTTTACGATTGTATGACGCCGTTGGTTATTTTTTTTCAGAAACGTAATGAGTTTGATATATTCATAAATATTCTATTATGTTCATTTACAACGTGGTATTATCAACTACACACTCACTCAGTGATATTACAAGTTTTGTTCACTAGTCTAGTTTGTAACATTGAATAAAATGACCACAGTACTTTTTTTGTCTTTACGGCAATATATGCCAATATCTCTCTTTCGTTGGACTCATCAATTCCCTTTACCATTCATTGTTCATCAATGTTTTCATTTTCTTCCTCATGAAGTAGTCTTAATCTTCAATTGATGCAACCTTTAATATGGTTACCTGAGCTATTCACCAGGTTGACAATATATTGTTGAGGGATATTGTGCTATTCTTCCTCAGTAGCAAAAACAAACTATTCGATACTCGTTGAATTCATATCGCGAAATACCGCTGACCAATCCAAACGATTATTATTTTCAGCAATGGTACGAGGAGGTCGGATGTTTTTGTCCATAAAACAAAACGCTCTTCAATAGCTGCTCGCCATAGTCTCACGTGAAGATGTGAAATATTTCCAATGTCTTTCTCAGCAGTCATCATTTCCTCAACATGGATTGATTCTGTGTGATAATTGGCCATAATATCAACAAAATAAAAGCACTCCCTCCAGCGAATGTTGGCAATGGACGGGAGTGAGAAAGCTGATCAGCAACAGACTATACTGCACTGAATACTCTTTCGTCTGTCCGAAAAGAAAATTTCGAATTTAAAAATGTTTCGGGTGATGTCGGGGTAATTTTACGGCATCTCAAACCTGTCTCAATTATTCTTCGTCTTCGTAATGTAGAAAATACCTGAATTCATTTCCATGGCATGTCTCTCTGGAGGGCTCGTATTGCTTTGTTCGGGGTTGATTAGTAAAAAAGTCTACCGCTCCTAGGTTTTTCATGAAGCAAATTGATGTGGATTCATTTATTTCAAATGTCAAACACCAACTCTATTAGCAACTCTCATTGGGAATACTCTTAATGAGAGTCAATATTCTTGCTTGTGAATCTCACTTGTGATTTGACGATTCATGTTTTATTCAAAATTATCAATGTAGCTTTCGGAAACTAAGATCAACAGGCGACCTTCTTTCATATGTCACCCATATTTGGAATAACGCAATCGAGAAACATGGATAATCAAGAGCTGTTGCGCTTGATATTTCTAAGGCCTTTGGTCGTGTGTGACATGATGGTTTGCTGGCCAAACTTCGATACTATAGCTTATCGGATCATTTCTGTGTAAGCCTCTTCAGCTTCCTGAAAAAACGTTTCCTGCAAGTGACCGTTCATGGATATCTTTCGAATACTCTCACCATCAACGCTGGTTATCCCCAGGGATTCATATTGTCTTCAACCCCCTTTTATTGTGAATATTGCTTTGCTGACGACAGCACACTTGTCTCGTCATCCCATTAGGATTCCAGAACTTCGGCTACGGAGGCACATTTTCACTGGCAGCAGGATGTTGCATATCTTAATTAGGATCCAGAAGTGATTTTGAATTGGGGTGAAAGTAACTAGGTTCAATTCAATGCCACAAAAACCCAAGTATCTTCTCCACGATAATAAATGTCTCCGAACCGGGTATAATAGACGACAAAGCCGTTTTCTGCTTCGATAAGTTTGTAGGGGGTTGAAATGGACATCAATATGTCTTAGCACAATCATGTCGCTGGTATTGCAAAGTCTGTTTTTCGAAAGCTTGGAACACTATTCGGAACCAGAAAACTGTTCACACCCCAGCAACTTTTGCTGCTTTATAAATATCAGATCAGACCTTGTTTGGAGTATTGTTCTCATGTATGGAGCTCTGCCTTCAAAATTTCCCTGAAGTTGCCAGATTTCATGCAGAAAAGAGCCATCTACCTGATTAGAGACGCGAACATCACGTGCAACCTTAATAGCCTGGAACATCAAAGAAAAGTTGAAGATTTGTTTCTCTTCTATATATATACTTCCAAGTGAATTGGCTGTTCAAGTGAATTGGCACATTTCAATTGGCACATTTGATTCCACCAAGAGCGGTAATTATCGGAAATACGCAACGAATTGTGGCTGCTCATCGTTTTGAGTTTAAACTCAGTACACCTCGATCTTCAATGTTTAGGAAGTCGTTTATCTCGAGAACTGCATTTAACTCCTTGAGAAAGTTTTTTCAAGTGGATCAAATTTTCAGCTATTCAATTACAATGTGAATTGCTACTTTCGCACAGGCATCGCCCTGATAGTGCCTTAAGGATTTTCGTCTAGTGCTTGTGTTTTATCCAAAAAAAATTCGACCGCAATCTCTCAAAAAAGTAGTGAATATCTGTTTCTTGGATTACTTTCATAAGGATCCATAACAATAATTCAGATACACACACACACACAAAAATCATTGTTGTTGAAATATTCTTTGATAGCAAAACAGGGTGTCATAATAGAGTAACTTTTGAAATTAATACATTTAACATTATCATTGAAAGAAAAAAATAGTTCTTCTATCAGATATCCTATAAGACATAAGCAATTATTCAAACTTGATACAGTGATAATCTCACAATGAAGCGTTACTGGAACACCTTACGGATTTCAATCAAGTATTGGCTAACTCTATAAATGACAAAAATTTGTACCAAGAATTTAAATACCTACCAAAAAAAGTATCACAAAACTCCCCTTCTCATTTGAGAAAAAAATTATAGCGTCATCCTACTGATGAGTGATGCAACCCTACTGAAAAGGAACTCTTCACTACAACTTCTTACCTTGATATCTTGACCAGTTCAAAAGTTAGTGGGAGGAGACTTTCCACATCCGCATGTTTAAAATCTGTTTTTCCGTTAATCAGCTGCCGTCCCCATACGAACGACAACTCTCAGAAGTTGAGAAACTTGTGCGAGCTAAGGACTAATGAGGTCTTACCTTTTAACGTGTGATTCCTAACACAGTTAGGAATCATGTATAGTGAGTAATGTCGTTTCATCATCATCCAAACCAGATAAAATTTCATTTTGTGGTTATTAATATCAGTTGATGGTTTTCATGCCAGAGATGAATTAGATTTCTATTACGACGCGTTTCCCTAATTGATTTTATTTCTAACTGCGTTATACCAACTAGATATGGAAATATTCTTTTGATGTAGTTCATTACAGAGGTTTCTTTCCTGTTTTTCAATTTCAAATTCATATTCGAAACCATGTAGTTAATGAAACTGTGATATTAATTTCGAGAAGGTAATCATTTTGAATAAAAAGCTATTAATTGAATTTCAACCAATACAACGAAAGTACAGATTTCATCAAATTCAACAGTAATATGCATGTTTCGCAATGATGATTTCAATTGAAGATTATTAAGACTTTTATCAGAAAAAACTAACATTGGAAATTTTTCATGCTGACACTGAAGCAGACCTAATTCTGAATGCCAAACTCATTTATTTTCTAGTCCAGTATGAAAACAGGAGACTATTATCATTATGAGATGAATTTCAAAAATTTTGAAACACGGTTTGTAGAAATCTTAAAAATTCGTACTAGTAATTGAAAATTCGTTTTATCATGATATTCAAAGAAGATAAAACATAAAATTATAATAGCAGAAAACAGATTATGATAGATTAGATAGATCTAGAAACATTTCTAGTATACTAAAGCCTTATTCATATAATATTGTTTAACTCAATGATTCAACATTCAAAACTTCGGAATAGATGAAATTTCAACAACACACGACCATGCAATTTTGCGATTACCTACTTCACCAACCAGACTAAAATTCAATTGAGTTAGTATGGGCATTTTTCAGACAATATCTGGCACAAAAAATGCATCTTTTAATGTTAGAAATGTTCACCAGATAGTTATGACTTTTCTGATGAGTTTAGTGCTGACGAATGGAAAAAATTGTTATCACGCATCAGAGGAAAGAAATGAGTTTTGAAAACAGAGTCTTCCTCAGACATATTAACAAAAAAGAAACTATAATTAATTTAGATAATGATTCTGAAGTGAAAATTAAGGAATTATTTTTTGTGGTTCGGTTTTTATAGCGCTAGAAACTTGCCAATGGCAAAACATTATTTACTTTTCGAAAGACATCAATCTCATCAATCGAATCTGAATCCAACATTCCTGTGCCTGTGACTTTTTTGAATATTAGGTGAAATCATTGTAATGTCGCCATCGCTAGTAACCATGAAGTTGATGCGATTAGGAAATGAGCTGACTGAAGCGGTAAAAACATCAATAATCTATAATAAAAAAGCACGATTCATTCAGCCCAAATTTGTGATAGAAGAAAAATAAAATTTATTTCACACTCTTCCACATGCAATGGTAACTTACCTATCTCTTTCCTCTTTGGGATTGAGTAAGTATGCTGCTGGACTCCTGTTTATGTTAGCATCCAATATTTCTCCGTTATTCAGAAATATTCGAGCTTCCTGCATGTTTTTGTGGGCAGCCTTAATTGACTGTAAAAAAATTTAAAGTAAGATCATCCAAAGCAAGGTTCATAATTATTTTTTGATGAAAGTCGGAAAGAAAGAGACGTAAATAGTGAACTTGGCATTGAAATTAATCAAGAAATTTAGTTTGATATTATGAGGATTTCCTGAAGTATTTTAAAATCTCTTCCTACTGTTTAGTAATTGATGAAAAGAATAATCAGTTTATGTTGCCAGCTCATTAATTGTCGAAATACTCGTAATCTATCATCTTCGAATTTTACAGTGAGTTATTTATATTTGAACTGCCACAACTCTAACGTATTATTCTTACCATAAGATAATAATCAAGAACAATACGAACTATGCATACAGAAAGATGTGTCCTGAATCAATTGAATCATGAATAAACTGAGCCGTTACATAATAAAAATCATTATAAGTGAAACTTGGAACCTCTGGCATGAAATGAATTTACTGAAGACACTTTGCCCACGCCGGAATAAATTGCTGTCTCTCAACTTGCGCTTCGCTAAGCAAGTTAGCATAAAAAAGATTACTTTCTCACAGCTAACAGTCTTAGTCATCTCCTGATGATGCTAACTTGGTTAGGAAATGCGCGTTGAGACACAGCAATTTTATTCTGATCAAGGAAAAGTCTTCTCATTAGAAACACGATCCACGATATCAGTCGAACAATACTCAGTGGTGTTTTGGTTGGTTTTCAGGTTTTGCCGTGGTATTCTTTGGTTAAAATCTCAAAACGTTTCAATTGCAACTGCGGCAGTCATCTTCATCGGCGTGGTCGAAGTACTCTTCTTCACGTATCGTCTGAGACATTCAGTTGTTACATTGATACGTCAAAAAAAGTACTTCGATCACGCCACTGGTCACGTCAGGAAAAGTACTTCGACCACGCCACTGAAGATGACTGCCGCTGTTGCAGTTGAAACGTTTGTAACCAAAGAAAACCACGGCCAAATCCGGAAATCAACCAGAACATTGACGCCGGCTGTGAAAGCCTAAATTGCTATAATACACGGTAGCTTCATCATTTGAAATGGTACATCCAACCACTAAGCAATATAACCGTACGAAAACACAAAACTTAACGAGATAAATGAATACTTCTGATTTTGAAAGAGCAGTCACAATTACAGAATATAATATTAGTCCAATGAAAAAACATTCAATGAATATCTCATTTACTGACATTTTATGAACACAAGTTTGACTATGGTGTATTTTCCATAAAAACTGTATTTTTTAAGAAAATACCAAGTTTTACTTTTTGACGTCTATTGAACTTTTTTGACAATCAACAATAACATTTTTATATTAACATATCTCATTCACAGCTAACTAAATGAAATAAAAAATATACTGAATGATACATAAATTACATAGATGTGGAATTAACAAACAAACAAAATATAATCTGTAACATATGGTGAGTGACTAACTTCTTGTGATGCACTTTTGCTGTTGTAATAAATATAACTGAAGTTTTATCCCAACAAATTGATGGATATAGCCGTTAATACGTGGCTATCGAGAGGAAGTTTAAGTTTTCTCTTTAGAGTGATTACTTGGTGATTGAAACACGTGTCGAGGTGTTGAAAATAATGGTTTGTCGTTGGGATAAAACATACTTAGAATTGGTTGATTTCTGATTGTTGAATTATGAATACACATTACAGGCTTCAAGTTTTTCCCTTCATTCGAACGAGTCAAGAACCTATCTCAATATCAAATTTGAGACAGATTCAACTTAATTATAATGATATATTTTTTGGAGTGAATCGTCGTGAAAGAGTTATATGTGGAACATGGATAAATGCAGGATATTTTTCATACAATGTATGAATGAATGAAATGAATTTATATTGTAGCCTTCATACAATTGAGTTGGAAACATTCATTCATTTTTTCCATATTTTGTATAATGAGGATATCAGAGCATTCCGAGGAAGCCTACGATTGTCTGGATTTATCAACATAATACCATTTCATTCTCAACAGTACATTTATTTGTCCAAATTTTTTTTTTAAGTTTGCACTCCTTCATTTTTTGGTGGGTAATAGGGGTGAATTATGTATTCCATATTGGGTTCGACGATCAATGTGTTTCAACAAGGTTCATCATCTTCGGTAATTCATGAGGTTTTTTCATTTTATAGTGATGGAATTTCTGTCTATGAAGAATGTTCGGATCGTTTGTACGATCCACTCTTGATGATCAGGACAGCCTAGTACTAATGTTGCAATTATGAGGGTATTTTCCATTAGGATAACGTCGCTCATAATTGCAACATTAGTACCTCCGTTATGGACTTAATAGTAATGTTGTCTGTCAATAACGTTAGAAGTGCCCAATATTTATGTATTGATTCCAATATATAACACGCCTAAGGCGTGTTATTTTCATTAGTATCATTGAATTGTGGTTAGTTTGAACATATACAAATTGAAATTGTCTGCTTGAATCGATCATATAGTTCGGACTAAAAATATAAAGAATAGTATTAGTTTATTTTCTGACATTGCTCATCATTGTAATTTTGCAAATGTTAATGTGTTGCATATACAATTGAAATATCATGCACACAAGGTATCACTCAAGTATTATTTTCATTTGAAATTTTTGACATGAGACATGTGGGGAGAAAGTGACTGGTAACGGATTGATTTTTACCAAAAATATGTCTTCCTGACACCTGAAGTTAGTGTTTCACGATTTCTTTCATTTCTTTTCGATCAAATATCGAATAGGAAGACTGGTTTTGATTGGAATGTAGTATTATGTCTTAAGCGTGAAAAAAATCGAAAAATATGCAAAAAGACTATTCTCTAATGAGCAGTGGCCTCACTTTGAAGGTTCAGACGTCTGAGAAATATATTTGAAGTGGAAACAGTTATGATGTTTTATCATGCATTATTTTCCAATATTATGACCTACGGAATCATAGCCTGGAGTGGTGCCTATTAAAATCCAATAAAATCTGTCAAGTCTATTCATAAATATGCAATAAAAATAATTTTTGAGGAACCTTTCAGATTTCCAACGAATATTTTATTTAGAAAATATTCCATTTTAAATCTCAGACAAACATTTTACAAAATCAGTACCATCTACGTATTATAAAAAAACATTTTGCAAGTACTGTCATAATAGAATATCAATATGATTCAAGATCAAAGACCAATAAATGCTTTCAAATTGCTAAATGCAAAGTGTAGTCTACATTCAATGCAAAAACACGGCATATGTATTGGTTGTAAAATTTACAATATAATTCCACGAGACATTAAAAAGTTGAGAACAACAGCATTCAAAAAAACACTACACAATTGGATATTAGATAATAGTGAAATAATTGAAAATGTGCTTCCCTTGAAATGATTCACTTCAATATTTATTAACAATCAACATAATCTTAATTATTCAACTAACCCAGTCAAATACAAGTGTTTACACTTAGCAGACTGTATTGAAATGTTATGCATGTACTAACAAAAAAAAATACTCACCTTAACAATGCCCGACACAAGGGCGTCAAAAGTTTCTCGAACAAACCCCATATTAGGTACATCAAGCATAACGTCCTGCATAAATCCACCCGGTGCAGAATGGGTATGAGTACCACTAAGAATCAAGTTGTCAATGGTATATATATCATTATACAAATTTTCCAATTCGGAAAGTACCTGAAATTAAAATATTACTATATAGCACAAAGTAATATTGATGATAATTATATAGTAATAATAGTAATTATAATAGATAGATAGATGATCTGATTATTGGAGTTCTTGGTCTCTACTCTCGAATCTCAAAATCATACCGGCTTGCCGTACTAAGGCAGAAATCTTAGCCGCACAGATGCAGAAGGCTGTCATTCTTTGATTACTGCGCTTGCATGTTCATGATTCTCGGAAACAATGATCACTTACCCCACGGTGTGGGGAGCGGTCATTGGTTGATAATTCTGGCGCGCCCTCCCGAATGTATTAGGGCTTCGGGGATTGAGCCTGACCAGCGCACACTGTGGTGAAAAAAATAATAACATTGGCTTATCAAAACGCCTGACTTTCGCTTTCCTCAGGTAGAGTGGGCTGAAGTCGAAAACTGAGGCGTTCATCATGGCTTGCCAGGATAGTGTTACTATCACCTTAGTCTCCCGCAGTCGCGTGATGGGTATAGAGTTTCCTGACACAATGTGCAGGGCCTGCCGCGAGGTGTTCGAGACCATGATGCACTTGCTATCAGTATGTGCAGCATATGCGGTCTCGGCCTATATCCATCGACATAATGCGGCTGTGAGAGTGCTTTATTACCATCTTTTATTAACATCTACAGCTCTCTTAAAATATTGACGAGACATCGATGTTGCCCTACGCTCCGGGATTTATTGTATCCGTTGTGTGGACGAGAATTGCCGAATTCATGAACCACAGCCTCAGGATCATACAAGCTAATAAGCATGATTTAGTTTTTTCTGGATTGACAGTTGAGAGTGTCATGTCATAAATGCAACTGCAATGTTTGCAAAAAGTACCCTGTATCAACAGTCTGTATTTCAACTATATTGAGAAATAACTAGACTGTTGGAAGACAAATCTGACTCTTCAAATATATCAAATTATTGAAATACCCTCTGAATCAACAAATTAGTAGGTATATACCCACAATGCTGATTGAACTCCAGCAAACCATGAAAGTTCAAAAATGATACCAAACGTTCAGTTACAATTATATCACTATAGGGGTTAAAATTGGAAAAGGTATATTTTTCAGAAAAGATTACTTTTTGGAAAAAAATCTTACACGTAATAATAAGTATGATTGTTCGAAGATGGATGACAATGTCTCATGGTCAATTTCGTGTCTTGAAGACATCTTGGTAAAAGATCAGTTTTTGGAGTGAAAATGACAAATTATTAGACTTTTCAAAATATTGATCAGATTATTCAGAACCTAGAGGGTACCACTGTTCATTTCGGCGATATTTCAGTTATAAAACCGACTATCAAACACTAAAAATTTCGACTTATTCAAGCTGAACCAAAATATAAATCACATATGAAGGGGAAAAAATGTAAGGGAGAATCAATAAATTGGAATTTTATTGTCTACTATGCTTTTTCAATCATCTTCAGGTCATCACCCGATAGTGGATAATAACAATCGAAATGTCGTGAAGTCACTTGGATTGAAATATCTTGATTTTAATTTCCTTTC
The DNA here is from genome assembly GCA_015342105.1 of Leptinotarsa texana. NCBI lineage: Eukaryota > Metazoa > Arthropoda > Insecta > Coleoptera > Chrysomelidae > Leptinotarsa > Leptinotarsa texana. The sequence continues at coordinate 10,736 of WOGN01003853.1, forward strand.
TTCAGTCAATTGTTCAATTTTCAATTTTTTGCTTGCATTTCATTCTATTGTAATTTCATTTCAGGGTTTTCAGCTTGATATAAATGTTATTTTCAGCTATTCATTTCAATTTTCCATTGTATGGGTTCTTTCCGCGATTTTAAATATTTTTGTCATATAAGACAATGATAGTTCAAACTGATGGAATTTACCATGAAACTTGCCAACCACCTTCAAACAATCAATATGTTTGCGCAAAAACGTTACTGGATTTGAAAGATAATACTAAGAACTCGTTATTCCTGAACAAGGATTCGAAAAATCCAACGATGAAGTGGAAGAAGATCAAGATCAAGACATATGAAACCCGTTAAGCAATTTTCCACACAAGTTCAGAATTTATTCAAGAGATTTCTCAGTTTCTCAATAAATTACTCCAGAAAGATACAAAATCCAAACGTATAAATCATAGTAAATCCCAACAGTATATATCAGTAATTAAGTTCTTATGCTTTCAACACCGGAACTCTTATGCTATTGAGCTCTTTATCTCTTTGTAACCTTTCAATATCACAATATATCATTATCATACTCCTGATTGTTGATCTTCATTATTAATTACTTTTGAGACCCCCGTATTAGGTATTTTTGAGAGAAATGAAAAATGTTGAATATCAAAATAAAATAATATGTTGAAAAGTCAGAATTATATTTTTTAATTTCTCATTTATAAAGTAAAATCCATTCCAAATATTACTTTCCTTGGCGACCGTGACAGGATATATTTGTGATGGACAATTTAAAAAGCTAGACAGCAGTTACTACCACTTTTCTAGAAAACGACAAAAGAGCTTGACGATGAATTGATGTAAAAATAAGGAACGAAAGAAGATTTCCTATACCTATTGAAGTATTTAGAAGATAAAAGCAACCACATATTCACCTTAGAGAGAGAACCAGACCTAGAGTACGACGAAATTGAATTCTATAGACACCAGCTTATCAAGTACCGATCTAAATGTGAATTTAAGCCCATTGATCCCGTGAAGTGCCTAGATGAAATAAACTATTCTAATTATTCGACAGGAGACAAGAATCACCGAAACTGCAGGTTACTTAAAAACAAACTAAAAAAAAATTGAGGGAAACTTTATGAATTTGATTGGGTTTTGGGGACAATTTAGAAATGCACGACGTTGAAAACGGAATTCAATTATTGTTAGGAGTAGATATTTTTGGAGAACTTCTAACAGGGATAATTGAAAACACAGAAAACGGATAAAAACTGATCTCGGTTGGACGATAGTGGGTCAGAGCGCAAATTATTTTTTTAACAACATTCTCTGATTTTTCTATAGTGGAGTTTTGGAATTTGGATGTTATTAGAATAGAGGATCCAGCAGAAATAAGGGCAGATATAAGATGAATTCACGATGGCAGGACGGACATCCTACAATTTTGAACAATGAGGAAGACGCTTGACCAAAATAATGTTGACAACGAAGAAACTCAAGGCTATTGGTGAGCTGAAGGATTACGACAGACTTATGAGAGAATGGAATTAAGCATCACCAAGCAATATTTCAGAACAATTTGAATTATGACTGAAACAAAGTAATTTTTGAGTTTATGTAGTATTCCAAAACCATTTAGTGGTGGAATATCAATTGATGCAGAATATGCATCAATCCATGTATTATGTTTTGCTAGCAAATTAGCTCATACTACCAGTGAATGTCTCAGAACCACATAAGAGGAAATAACTTCTATAAAATTACTAAAAGCTGAGTTGGGAAAATTTGGGTGGATTTTGTATGCTCCGTCATCTTCTTAGTGGTGAGGAAGGTGAAAAATGGTAAGGATAATTAAAGACCTTTCGCGGCGTAATTTAGGAAAATCCTTAGTTAATTATGAAGAACTCATTATTGTGTTATGTGATTGCGATGCAACTATAAACTGTCCATTACTGACATACGAATCTAATGATGAAGAAAAGATTTCGTGTCCAAGTTTCTTGATACAAACTATGATACGGAGAGTCCCGAATTGGATATAGTGGATATATGCCATTCATCAAGAGATTAAATTGTATATTGAAGCTGAGGAATGGTTTACGTAGTCGGTTCATGAAAGAGTATCTAGCAGAATTGGTCCATACTAATCGAAGATTAGTAGAGAGATTATATTCTCTGGAAATTTAATCTGGATTTGAAGCAAAAGGAAATTTGAATGGTTGCAAAATCATAGAGGAGAATGAAATAAGACGAAGCACAAAAAAATGATGAGCAGGCCTCCAAAGAGAAGAAAAAAGAACTTGGTCAAGACCTAGCTGTCACCAGATATGGCCGTAAAGTAAAGAAACCAAATTGCTAGGTATTTGTCTTCGAATCCGATTTCGAATATGGGAAGAATGTTAGATCTCCATTACTCATTTTTTGAGCCCTGATATATGGTGTTGCTATGGAAATAATAATAATAATCTTTATTAAAATAGGAAACCTAATATACATATCTATGATTGTTATAATAACACTAGCAAATAAAATATAAAAAAATATGTAAAAAATTTTATATTTGAACAATTTGAGATTCAAACTAGCATGTAGCCAGACATTGAACATTACATATGAAGATTTCAGTATCGTATGTTGAGTAACATTTAAATAGATAATGAAATGTAGGTACATATATTCATTAAATTATCATTACAGATACAAATACCCTAGTGAACAATTGAAAACAATCAAAAACAATAAATGAAAAAACAATGAATGATAGCTAATAATGTCCAAATGATTCCACATAACTATACAATTTGTATTCTATTATTTTTTTCAATTGTTTGAGTGGTCTTTAAAAATCTTTCAAAATGGATATTTTTTTTTATTTCTTTAAGTAATTCATTGAACTCGTGGAAGCCCTTGAAAATTAACGAATTCATGGTACTTCCGAATGCCGGTCTGTTTATATGTATATTATTGGAATTTCTTGTATTATAATTATAAATGTTTTTATTGAATTCAATGTAATTTTTAAAATATTCTGGTGCCATTCCATTTACAATTTTGTATACTAGATTCATTGTAAAATAGTAGAGTCTACTTTCAACTGATAACCAAAGAAGAACAAAATTGTTGTTGAAGGTCGGAATAAAATGATAAGTTGAAAAGTCAGAAGTATATTTTTTTAATGTCGATGGATATAGGCCGAGTCCGCATATACTGGACATGATGACAGCAAGTTCATTAGAGTCTCAGACGCCTCGCATCAGGTCCTAAACCTTGTGTTCAGAACGTCTATACCCAATATGCGACTGGGGTGTTGGAGACACCTTAGCAGGCCATGATGAGCCTCTGAGTTTTCAACCTAGACGTCAACTTCATACACGATGCAGTGGCTTATCCTTGTATTGCTGCAGAAGTGAAGTACTCTTTGCGGCTTTTATATGAGCCTTTTGCTGAAGGGGTTCCAACATGGTGACATTGCCGAAAATTAAACCCAGTTCACCAGTTAATCAGGCAGCTGCTCTAAAAAATGGTTCAGTTCCTGCTCTTCAATTCCTGCTATTGCAGGGTCCATTCAGTACCATTCTGTCATGTAGACACTCCAAACTCAAAAGTCCACGGCCTACCTTTCGTCAGGAGAAGAACAACAGTAGAACGGATGAGTTGGGATGCAAACTCATATGGAGGTGAGCATACATCCCTCCGGCAACTAGATGGTGCAGGGTGCTTCCGTCTACGAGCTGCTCATCCTCTCCGTAATCTCCGTAATCTCCGCATCGTCCTCTTTTGAGATAGACCGTTGCACATTTATCTATTCCGAATTTCATATCGATAGCATACGTGTACTCTTTCACCACCCGTCATGGTATATAAAACGATTCATTTCGGTATTTTTGTATCTTGAATACCGTTGATGTGTATATATTTTTCGTTGAATTCAAGCTAACCGATTAAACTTGTGAGAAGTCTCACAAACAAATTATAATAAGAATGTTTTGAATCAATAAAAAATTCATGTATGTTGATTGT
>WOGN01003854.1:0-14748 GCA_015342105.1 Leptinotarsa texana
ATTTTCAAATTTTTTTTTTTTAGGGTTTTCAAATCAATTTATATTAGATTAGACAATGGAATTCCGAACTGATGAAATACAAAAAATATTATTGATATTTCATCTTCAATGTCACTGTAAGATATCAAAATATTTTCAGACACCCTACAGGAACTGAAAGTACTATTTTAAATAAAAAAATTGAACTGTTCATCAAATTACCTCGAATTGCATTCATATATTCCAGTTATCACTTGATCAGGAAGTCTTCTATAAATGTAACCTACAGAGTTAGGATCCACATCTTTTCCGATGTATTTAGCCCCCTCAAGAGTAAGTTTCCAGCATGCACACTTTGTTTTATCCTAAGGAAAGAAGATTTATTCCACACTGTATGTCAGAGATCTGATAATGCAACTCACAATACAATCATCGTCACAGTCACATCCACACAAAAATTCTGTTTCTAAATTCATATGGACTCCTTCCATAGGAACTCTCTTAATAGAATAGTTACAAAAATCTAGCATTTCATTATTGATGCCATTGATAACCGGTATAGCAACTTGTTCAAGCCCTAAAACAGAAAATAGTTGAACGAATTCAATAAGTCGGGATTATGGTTCTCTTGACCTCTTGACAAATCCTTGGGATCTGGATTGCACTCAACGTTAAACTCTGCAAGACATCTTACCATATGGTTGAAGTCGAAAAGATCTACTGTCATTTCACTGCTAGTAAGCCTGAGATAATAGTGAACTTCAGCAATATTTCGGAGTAATCTACCACAAGGAGCTTTGTAAATGATCTCTTTTCTACCTTTAGCTTTCAATGTCATCCTTCCCCATCCACACAATAACGGCTTGGAAAGAGGGTTGTGACCTCTTAGCTGATTGAAGTTGTGAATCAGATAGTCTTTGCACTTAGGAGAACATGTGTGTGGTCTATAAATGCGCTTTATAATAACTTGTTCACGTGGTGTGAAGTACTGCAAAAGAGATGTTTTTTGTATTTGCGATTCAACATTTGATAAAAGATTTTTACCATTATTTTACTAGTAGGACCAGTTATATTCACTGGAGTACTGTTGACTGGAGGGAGGAATGGCACAATGTTCGGAATTGGTGTATTACCTTGAGGCCTTGTAGTGCTTTTTCGAGCAACAGCTCTCACGTTATTTGTAGGAGATTCTTGGGATCTTGGAACAAAATCGTTATTTCGAGTATACTGAACAACTGTAGCAGATTCATTCTGGAAATAATTAAAATTTCAACTTCATCTTAAACAAAATTAAAATTCCACTTACATGACCTAATTTTCTAGACGTTCTGACACCAGTGTGTCTATTAGTAGCAGCTTGTTCTTCTTTAAACATTGGACTAAGTCGCGTGGAGCCCCTGTATATCCACTCAGTTCTGCTAAGATTATCAAAAAATACTTGTACCAAAGAACAATCCACACTCATGACAGTACACAACCACCATTTACCTACAACAAGTATTACCTTAGAAATTACCATAAAATTTTGTCAAAATTTTTAAATTACCTTTATATTCTACTCTGAGAGTTTGATCTTTAGCCAATTTAACCATTGGTCTGTCTTGACTCTCCAAATACTTTTTGATGAATGCCCGTGAGTCAACATACACATCTTCCCAAACATTTGGGCTGGTTTCCAGAACTAAGTTTACACAGTGGTAACTAACATATTGAGAATATCCAATATCGAAAAAAATTAAATATCTGAAACATATACTTGTGATGCACTGCTTGGAACCTTTGGTGTAGTAATGAATATTACTGGAGTTTTATCCCAACACCAAACCATTATTTTTAATACCTTGACACATGTTTCGATCACCAAGTGATCATCTTCAAGAAGAAGATGGTACTTTGTTAAAAATAACGATTTGGTATTGGATTAAAACTCCAGTAATATTCATCTGAAACATATGCTCAAAAATTGTTAAGTTAATAGTGGCGTTTAACAAAGGTTTTTTATCATTTTATCCACAAACAACAAAAAAAGTATCAATCTTTCAAGGTACATTGCAAACACCTCCTTTTTTTAAAGGAATTTTCATTAAAGTGAATAGTCAAAAACAACACACCTAAACTTATTTCCCTCAAAGGGTTGTTCTCCCACTATACCCGCATAGTAAGGATCATGTCTGGGCTTCTTAGTTTCTCCCATATTATTTGTCTCCTTGAAAACAGAAATAACTCTTGTACCTACAGGTAACCTAACCTTGCTGAATGATAAGTATGCTATACTTTTGCCACTGAGCAGACGTTCTTTCTGTTGTTTGAGCTCTATCAGACGGTAGAAGTTTGTACTGTACGTTATTCCATTATGAGGAGTGCCAGGTGGTATGATAAGTTGTAAGCGAGCCCTGATCCAAGAGCTCTGAGAGTTTTCACGAACAATGTAATATGTTTCACCTGAAATGATTCAATATTTGGAAGTTACTGAAACTACTCTTTGAGAACATATAAGAAAATATCGTTAAGATAAAAAGAAACTTCGATGGAGCAATGATATATAGAAAATATTTGATAATGGAAATAATACATTCAATAAAGAGAGGGAAAATATTTCACCCTTCTCATATTAAAATTGTGCTCAAAAGAACATTGTTTACAAAACATGAAAACGGAGTAAACAGATTTATGATTTCTAAGAAATGAACTGAAACAAATAAAATTTGAAATAGGTGTAAACAAAGGCAATGAAACTAAACTGTTTGTCACCATAATCTAAAAAAATTAATATATGGAAAAATATTAAGTTATCACTTTAATAATTCCTCGACGTACCAAATATTTTAGAAATATTTTACAAATCTTTAACCACGTTTTGATTTTTTTTTTTGATAGAATTCGAATCGCATTTCACTGATGACCAATACATTTGTGAAATATTCACCCTTTCAGATTATAGCATTATTGGCAATACACTAAAATCACTTCTTTGATGAACTTTAATAACGATGAATGTATTGACATGTGAGATGCACACTATTCTGCTACTTAATTAACAACTGAATGGTTGTGATGTTCCTGCTTCTAGTCTTGAATAATAATTTTCAAGTAAGTAAGCATTTGTTTTCTGCGATGAACTGGATGTTTTCTTCTATTCTGTCGATATGAATTGGAAATCCTTAGCTCAATTTCATCATAATCCATGTTGAGTTTTATTCAGTGATTATTGGATATTCAAAGGATCCAGTAGGTTCGTAGACAAACAGCGAATAGTACCAGTTGTTGACATGTGCAGTTATGTACTTGTTTCTTAATATATGTGTCACATTGACTTACAATATGTTTGCCACCGTCCGAAGAGTATGTTCTGCTGAATAATTAAAGGCTTTATTTGCTACACTGCTGAATAATCAAACGCTAACAGGTTGTGGGCCCAAAAAACATTTACTGCTGCTATTGTTCACAACATATTCTCAGAGAGGAATAAAGAAGGAAGGAGTCGACTGATTGCCATTCTCATTGAAATATTACAGAAGGAAAATTTTGGCACTTAGAAGCTATGAATAAAAATGTCCTTCAATATGATGGCATACCTCAGGAGAATGTACTACTTTTGAAGGTGTAAAAATAAAACTGAAAGTTTTACAAAAGGAGAACAGTGTTTTTTTCAACTACTAAACCGAAAACAGGACAGAGGACGTTCGGACATTTTTACACAATATTTTAAAATTGTGTTTTTCGGTAAACCCGAAAGTGAGAAAATTGGATTTGTTTTAGGAGGACTTGAACCTACCCTGTTAGAAAAGGTGAACCTGATGAAGAATAATTCCACGGAAGCTCTTCGAATCTACAGAAGGTAGAAACAACAAACTTCATACTAGAGAGAAGAGGAGATGGCTCTTTGTCTACTGCAACTCGCCCATCCACTTCCAAAGATGTGTTCCAGAGAGGCCCAGGCAACTACCAAAGGATTGCAGAAGAAGAACTCCAGGACCTGCAGAGGAGCATCAACCAAACAGGTCGGTTAAAAAATCTTTCATTAAAATTAGGGATAGGGATTCTTGGCATAATTAAAATGTTAAAGTTAAAAAAGAAGGTCGTATACCCGACGGCAAGATTATATGTATTATATGTTTTACATGTGGATAAGTAGGGCATTATTCAAAAAATTGCTATTCAAAAAACGGAACACCCCGCCGCTAAATTTTATTATCAATCTTTCAGATGTAGGAAAATAAATTTGAAAACGACATATATCCTTTCCATTGGACATCACATTTCAAGTCCTATAGAAATTGAAACTAAAATTGGAAAAAACAAAATTCATTGTCTCTAATCGACACAGGAGCTGTGATTAGTGGCATAAATTATTGGCATAAAAAGCTCAAAATTCGAAAGTTTAGAATGTTAAAATAAAATCTGCAAGTGATAATTTTTTGTGGATAATTGGAAAAAGTTCGGTATGTTTCGATATTGGTAATTTATCAATGAAGTATGCATTTTTTATGGCAAAAATTTTGATGACAAATGTATCTTAGGAAATGATTTCAACACAAACTATGAGGCAGATATAAATTTTTCAACCAAGTCAAGAGCGTTTAAAGTAAAAAAACAATGTTTGTTTTCCCAAATTTCTAGTTTGGAATTATGTCAGTTCCTTATGATGTGAAAATAGGTGTTCCACAAGGATCTGTTCTGGGCCCATTGTTATTCTTGACTTTTATCAATAACTTGCCTGAATGCATATCAGATTGTCACATAACTATGCATGCTGACGATACTACAATCACTGTTTCTGGAAAAAAACGAGAATGAATTATCAATGAAAATTAATTTAGATATTGACGAATTCAGTATATGGTGTCAATGTAACGAACTAATTTCAAATAAATCTAAGTCAGTGCTGATGAAAACATTTGTTAGGAAGGATTTCTGTTGTAATTTAGTCACTTTGAATGGCATAAAAATATCAAAAGAAGTTAATTTTCTTGGAACTATTTTAGATGAGAATCTCACCTGGAGAGGCCACATACAAAAAGTGTGCAGTAAACTCAATTCAGCTTATTATTCGATCAAACAGTTAAAACATTGTTTAGATAGGTTTAAATAACTTTTTTCAAGATTAATTGCCCTAACACCAAACTGATATTTTTGCACTCGACGCAATCAATTTTCTTCTCCTGAGGATGCTAACTTTGTTGTCGAAACGCGCGTCGAGTGCAAAAATATCAGTTTGGTGTTAGGGCAATTGATCTCGAAAAAAGTTATTCAACTTTCACACCAAAGGTTCCAATCTCATCGTTATGATTTTGTATAGTGGGATGTTTAAAGAATTGAAGAATTTTTTAGTTGAATAAGTTATGGATTTGTATCAAGTATCAGCCAATTCCATCACATATAAGATTAAAAAAATTGAATACCTATGTTGAGTGCATCATTAAATAACTATAATTATCATTGAGATACATATACGTTTTAAAAATGATGGTATAAAGTAATTATACAACACATTATATGTCAGTCATACTATTTTCAACAAAATATTTTCAACCAAATAATTTTTTATATCAGTTGTATTCAAACACTTCGAAAACCTCGAATAACGCATTGTCTATTGCAGGTATCCATATGCAAAGAGTTGCCGTTATTTTTAAAAACATTTCGGGAAATCAGTTTCGTAAAAACTCTCGGTTACGCCACTGGCTCTTCTACGATGCAGCGAAATTTCTGGATGTCAAGTTCCACCGTTCATCGATAATTCGAGATTCTCCGGGAACATTCGGGAAAAAAAATTGGCGTTTATATAAAAGCACTTCAGGCGGCGCCATTCAATTCGATTTGAACGTAGTAAAAGTTAACAAACTAAAAGTTGCAAGCAGGTTATTGTCAGAAAAAAAGTTCAAGAAGTCAGTGTCTAGTGTAAATCTATCATTCTTTGCGAGTGAAAATAAAATTCGACATGGTGAACGCTCCTGCAGTTGGAATTGATTTGGGCACCACTTATTCTTGTGTTGGTGTTTGGCAGCATGGAAAAGTGGAAATCATCGCAAACGATCAAGGTAACAGAACAACACCCAGTTATGTTGCTTTTACCGACACCGAGCGTCTTCTTGGAGACGCTGCCAAGAACCAGGTCGCGATGAATCCCAGTAATACCGTTTTCGACGCCAAACGTCTCATAGGCCGCAGATACGACGATCCAAAAATCCAGCAAGATATCAAACACTGGCCATTCAAAGTCATCAGCGATGGAGGGAAACCCAAGATTCAAGTTACGTACAAAGGCAACATTAAAAGTTTTGCTCCAGAAGAAATCAGTTCCATGGTCCTTACCAAAATGAAGGAGATTGCAGAGGCATATTTAGGCAATCCCATCAGAGATGCAGTCGTCACAGTTCCAGCATATTTCAATGATTCCCAGCGGCAGGCTACAAAAGATGCAGGGGCCATTGCAGGTCTCAATGTTCTGAGAATTATAAACGAACCTACAGCAGCCGCTTTGGCTTATGGTCTTGATAAGAACTTGAAAGGAGAAAAAAATGTTCTTATTTTTGATTTGGGTGGAGGAACATTTGATGTATCTATTCTAACCATCGACGAAGGATCGCTGTTCGAAGTTAAAGCTACTGCGGGTGATACCCATCTTGGCGGAGAGGACTTTGACAATAGGTTGGTCAATCACTTCGCAGAAGAGTTTCTACGTAAATACAAGAAGGACCTTCGCAAAAATCCAAGAGCGCTACGTAGATTGAGAACAGCTGCTGAAAGGGCGAAGCGTACTTTATCCTCCAGTACAGAGGCTTCTCTTGAAATTGATGCCCTTTATGAAGGAATCGATTTTTATACGAAAATAAGTAGAGCTAGATTCGAGGAGTTGTGTTCTGATCTGTTCAGAGGTACCCTTCAGCCAGTTGAGAAGGCTCTTAATGATGCGAAGATGGATAAAGGTCAAATTCATGATGTGGTACTTGTTGGAGGATCTACTCGAATTCCAAAAATACAGCAACTTCTGCAGAACTTTTTCAACGGAAAGTTATTGAACTTGTCCATCAACCCTGATGAAGCTGTTGCTTACGGGGCAGCTGTTCAAGCTGCTGTATTGACTGGTTCAACAGATTCTAAAATCCAAGATGTTCTGCTGGTAGATGTGGCACCTCTTTCACTAGGAATAGAAACGGCAGGTGGTGTTATGACCAAAATCATTGAGCGCAACTCTAGAATCCCATGCAAGCAAACTCAGACATTCACTACGTATTCCGACAACCAACCAGCAGTCACAGTACAAGTTTTTGAAGGAGAGAGAGCTATGACAAAAGATAACAATCTTCTGGGAACTTTCGATTTGACTGGAATTCCTCCTGCTCCTAGAGGAGTTCCAAAGATTGAAGTCACTTTTGATCTTGATGCGAATGGAATTCTCAATGTTTCTGCTAAAGATACAAGTTCTGGAAATGTCCGAAACATTACTATCAAAAATGATAAAGGAAGGTTGTCTCAGAAAGATATTGATAGAATGTTATCCGAAGCCGAGAAGTATAAAGAGGAGGACGAGAAGCAAAGGCAAAGAGTAGCAGCTAGAAATAAATTAGAAGCCTACATCTTCCAGATCAAACAGACCGCTCAAGATTGTGGAGATAAATTATCTGCTCAAGATAAATCTACTATTGAGAGGGAAGTTGAGAGTCATCTGCGCTGGTTAGACAGCAACTCTTTGGCTGATAAAGAAGAATATGAAGACAAACAAAAACAACTAGAATCAGTGTGCCGGCCTATTATAACAAAACTATATGGGGGAAGTGGTCAACCTGGTGGACAACAGAATAGCTCTGGATCACCAAACGGTGGACCCACAATCGAGGAAGTTGATTAATTCTCCAGTTAGTTTTTTCAATTCACCAAAGTTTCATGTCTCATATTTTTTTATTCGTAGTTATGCACTCAGTATTACTAAAATTTATAGAGTATTAGTTTGTTATTGGTTATTTTTTTATTGTTATCTGAAATGAATATTTTTTTTCATGAATAATTTGTATTATTCTGTAATAAATATATTCTTCAATGAAATCAAATGTGTTTTAATTTTATATCTATGATGATTAGTAATTCTCTTGGTTCTTACTCAACTAAGGTTGAGGAAAAGTAAATGTATGTAGAAAATTAATTACCTATTGGTGATGAAATATTAATAGGTTTTTTTGAAAATAGGTGACAATCTTTTTAATGCATTTTGTCAACGTCCATGTAATGTTTTTTTGAAAGTAATTGCATTACTAAAAGTTAATAGTAAGAGTAATACAAGCAAAAATTGAGATGAATATCTGATATTGTTCAATATTAAAGCTCAATGCAAATTACATTTCAAAAGTTGAAAATAATGTAGCATCAAACATTATACTTTTTTTTTAACTTTGTGAACAACCTGAGTTGAGTTATGATAATGATATTGCAAATGAATTTGCATAAGAGTTTCAGAGTAAAATCTACGTTTCCAAAAAAACTGCTCCTAAAAAATCATAGATTGAAACACTAAAATTATTTCTTCAATTCACTCAGTCTAAGTTAAGTCCTTTTCCTACAGAAATCAAGTTACATAATACCGATCTATAAGTCTGAAGGCAGGGCAAGCATAAAAATTTTCGCCCCATAAGTTCCAAAATATAATTAATTGATAACTAAACTAGATAAAGTCAGAAAAGTGTTAACAATTGATTATTGTAGAATATTGTAGGTATACTATTTGATAAGCACCCCTGTATACATAAATGAATAACTACCAACTTCCAGAATTTTAACTAATTATTGGTGACTTATCATTCCTTGACAAATATTTAAAATTTGTGAAACTTCATTTTCAAATAAATTTAAAACATTACAAATGTAAGTATAAAAGTACATTTTTAAATTTTAGGGAAATGTCCCACAGTACAAAGAATAATAACATCATGAAAACAAGTACCTTGTTAGTGAACATCAATTTGTATTGAAGGACGCTGATGTCAAAGAAAAAATTATATATTATATACCAAGTTTTTATCTTTTTATTATTCTTTATACTGTGGGGCATTTCGCCGAAATTTAAAAATGTATTTGTTTATAAATAAGGCGATGTCTTTGGTTCCATTTATCTTTGGTAACCTACAATTTGTTACACTGAAGATGATCACAGCCCTGATCGAAACCTATATGTTTTCGGATTGAATAAGTAAATATATTCCTCTTTTTTTGTATGGAGAAGACTTCGAGTTTATGTTCCTCTTTATATGGTAATTGTTGGTTGCCTAATCTGAAGTTAGTATTCATTTTATTACTCACATAGGCAACCAAAAGAACATAAATGGTTATGTAATTCATCCTGTAATGTTCAATAATCAATGAACGGTATTTCTTCCGTTTAGGCAACACAAAACGCAACTCTTATTATGATACAGTGTACTTTTCATTTTATGTCAAGGATATGAACAGCTCATTTCTATTTAGGTTGTCTATAATTTCAAGTAAAAAAATAACAATTTCCTAATAACGCCAAGCAAAAAAATCGCCCAGTTAGTCTTAAAAACAGAAAATTCTAACATGCATACAAATGCTAGACAAAGGGATTATGAGTAGACAACTGACATTACCGCTGCTATAATAAGAGAATGTATACAAATACAATTTTTTTTCATAAATGATATTTACTCGATAAGTGAGCAAGCATTTGTTTCATGATTACTTTTCTTAACTTCATAAAAAGAAAAATTATTTTCAAATACAAGAACATTACATTAAAAAGCATCATACTTGAAAAAAGAATATATGGAAATGACAGTGTAATACAAAAAGTAAACACAATAATGAAACATATTAGGGGGCAAAATAGACTCAAAATTCCTTCAGATTCGTGATCAGGACTACCAACTGACTACGATTACACTTTTTTCCTGAAAAAATTTCAGTCCTGAAAAATCCGAATTTGAACTTGCGGGTATGGTGTATAGAATTCTTTTGTGGGTTTGACAAATGTCATGCCTTCACATAAAATGTCATTTCTCAATGGGTACGATGATTTTATAATTTTTGACTCTAAAGAAAGTTATTAATTGATATAATTTTTATTATTATTATGTTTCTGATGTAGTTCCAGTAAGTTACTATATTTGCTTCTGAGATTATCAATGTCAGTTTTCTTATTCATACCTACAATCAGAAGAACAGAATAATTAGTGACTAGATTTACTATAAATCAGTTCAATTGGTGAGGTTGCAGTCAATAGCTGGGCTGTTACAAAGAAAACTCTTTGTTATATGTCTAGCTTTCGGTATATTTCACACCTTCGTCAGGACAACTATAATAATAAGATTAGGTATATATCTTGTAAAAAATATATAAATATGGAGAACTTACTAACCTGAGAATAAAATATAAAAAGGTTCAAAAACAGATAGAAAAACATGAAATAATGACAGTTGATAAAAATTTTTGACTGACAATGTCAAGTGGGAAAATTCTGAATGATACTCGAATTACTAGATTATTACTGAAATATGCTAGATGTCTACTAGATGGAGTGACATTTTGTTGTTCGCTCCAACTTAGGAAGAGGAATGAAATACTCTGAAAGAATTCCGATTTTCATTGACTTTAGATCGATGATGGTCACTATCTTGCACTGATGAGTGGCTAATGAGCCTGAAACCGTTCTGCAAGTGTGACCGTTCCCAAATTAAAGGTCGACTCTTTCAGTTGTATTGTCAATTGCATAGGGGAGAGTAGTGATACTTGATCCTGGGGGATACTTGATACCCATTAAATTTTCGCGCCTGTGGAGCCTTTTTCGTTGTTTTGGTAATATCACTGGGTGGCGGCCATGTTTATTTACTAACTTTTCCTTTTGGCTGATGCTTAAGATTAATGTGGAAAAAAATATACTTGTTTTATCTCAGTTGAGGACTTCGACTTTTTTTTTCAACTTCACGGTGAGTCATGACACTTTCCCGATCTGTATCTATTTAGGAATCAGGTTATTTTATTGAAGTATATGTGTTACTGGCTATTTAAAACGGCGTATCCTTACAACAACAACAAAAGTGCACGGCATCATGGAAATTATTTTAATAATTATGGTAAAAGTGTGATACTTGATACCTCAGTGCATGGTGATACTTGATCCTGGGATTAAGTATCACGCAATGATTTTATTTGTTTCCTAGTTTCATTAAGAACTACCTACGAATATTTTAAATGGGGCGCCCATATAAAAGAAAGGAAGGAGCGAAGACACGAGTTCCACCGGATCCGGAAGCGGTTAAGAAGGCAGTAAATGCCGTAAACGAAGGTGGCAAGTTAAAGACGACTGCAAAGTATTATGGCATCAACGTTATGACATTGAAGAGGTTGTGCAGGAAAGGAATGACATCCCTTCCAGGCTTCAAAGTGCGCCAGGTTTTTTCCAGTAGTCAGGAAAGAGAACTTGGCAAGTTTTAAGAAAACATGTCCAAAATGTATTATGGCCTGACTGTTAAACAATTAAGACAGTTAGCATATTCATATGCTTCCAGAAATCAGTTAAAATATCCTGAATCTTGGGATAAAAATCACCAAGCAGGACGAGACTGGTACAGGGGCTTTATAGCGAGGAACGGTTCTTTATCACTGAGAACCCCAGAAGCGACTAGCCTTGCGCGTAGTGCAGCGTTTAATAGAACCACTGTAGGGGAATTTTTCGGAAAAGTGAAAGATGTGTTTCACAGATTTAATTTTCCACCTGAGCGCTTCTGGAATATTGATGAGACGGGGTTGACTACGGTTCATAAACCGCCCAAAATTATAGCAGCTAAAGGCTCTAAGCAAGTCGGCAAAATAACGTCGGCGGAACGCGGTGAACTTATAACAGTCTGCGCTGCCATAAATGCTGCCGGTGGTCACAGTCCCCCATTCCTTATTTTTCCCAGGAAAAATTGGCAGGACAAATTTTTAAAAGGTGCACCTCCAGGTAGCGATGGAGCTGCTTATCCAACTGGTTGGATGACAAACGACGTCTTCCTGAAGTTTTTAGAACATTTTATCTGTTTTGCAAATCCGAATCAGGAAAGAAAGCATCTCATCATTTTGGACAACCACGAAAACCACTGCTCATTGCAAGCTCTGGATTATTGCAAGGAACAAGGCATTATTCTTCTGACGATCCCACCTCACACGTCACACAAACTCCAACCTTTGGATAGAACCGTTTACGGCCCACTAAAGGCATATTACTCTGATGCAGCATCCAACTACATGTTAAATAATCCTGGCAAAACCATAACAATATACGAAATTGCCGAACTTTTATCATATGCATACCCTCGTGCCATGGCACCAAACAATGTGTTAAGTGGATTCAGAGTATCGGGAATATCTCCGTTCAATGAAGATATCTTCACTGACGATGAGTTTTTAACTAGCGCTGCGATAACAATTTGAATAAGTAAGTGGTTTCCTGAAAGGAGTCACTTTCAATATCTGTAACTGAATCGTCAATGGTTTCTCCCCCAAGATGTTTCAATAATTTTTTTTGTTTTTTTTTCTCTTCTTATATACTCATTATGTTCTTATATACACATTGAATTATACGAAAGAGAAATTCTTCCGAAACAAATACTTTTACATGAACACTTCCAGTTTGTGCCTAAAAGTTATTTCTTTGCATGATCTATACATCCACGTATAGACTTACTTATATCAAAATTGATTACTTTTTTCCTTTCTTTTGAGAATTTCCACATTTTTTTGTATCAAGATGTAGTACTAGAAAACCACAAATTTCCTTTCTTTTAGTTACTGTTAAAAATATAATCCTTTCAGTTTATATTTTTATTATTTCATTAATTGATTTCATATGCTTTATATTTATTTAGATAATGGAACTTAAAACCTATAACATTTACCAAGAAACATTGTTAGATACATTCAGACATACTTAGAATAATTATGTTGGTTCAGGGATAGAGAGTTCTATTGTATAAACTCAACTCAACATTCTTAAACGTATACAATAAAACTGAGTATACTGAAATAACAATTCTGTGAATTCGTCAGCACTAATTGAAAAATAATAAATATATCATTTCATTGAAAGAGAAAAAAATTATTACATGAAGAAATGAGCGAGATATAGGTTCCTCACTTCAAAAACTAAACCCACAAATAAAGTATTTTAAATAAGTGGTAAGATGAGTTCTTCAATGGATTTCACTCACAAACTTTGCTCACCAGATGAGTTCTCCTGATATTTTTCCAACAATGCATCACTATTTGAAAGTGACTAAAACAAAATTGGAATAAAAATCAAATAGATAATTTTCTCATAGGTTCCTCATGAACATTTACAATTTTTTATGACCTGGAGAGCAATTTGCATTTCCGTTGTTGAAAAGTATTAATTACGTTTTCAGTTTCTTGGTCAGGTACACCATTCTTTTTCTTTTGGGCATATTGATACTATCTTGAAAAAGAATGACAAAAATTATGAAAACAAATTATACAAAATATTGTATAGTTTTACTTATTTTTCTCTACTGAAGATACACAACTGAAATCACTCTCGCTTAAACATTTACTTAGTCAAACCAACAAATCCAATCACCAACTCTCCCCGGACCTAAAATGAAGTATTGTAGGTTTAGGACCATGACTTCAATATCGATACTATTGTCTTTCACTTACTTTTCTCAAAGACTGAATATGTAACTCTACTGTTTGGAGATTCAAAAGGAAACTATTCGCTGTACTGCAAATTGGACAGCTTCAAACTATAAATGGTACACTGAACATAAGAAAATAATACTTTGATTATAACACCAATGTCAACGCCATGTTGAACCAATTGTCGATTTCAAAGCAAAGTTGCCAAGCGTTAAGGGGCAGCCGATTTCGCAGAGCTTTGACTGTCGTGCGCTACACTTCATTTGACCAATGATAATCGTTTACTCCAATACTTCACTTCCCCATTTTATGTTGTCAGGATTTGTCGCTCTGTAATTGAATGATTTCAAATACAAAAGAAAAATAGGATGAGAATTGCAATTGATTTATTTATTGGACCCTTCGAATTTTTTTTGTCGTTTCCAATAGTTGGAGCAATTCATCAGAATCTTCGCGATGAGTTCAAAAACTGTTTAACACTATAGGGGTTATATACATCAGGTTATGCATTCGAATGAAATCTTCAAATATTTTTGTTTTTAATAATATCGAATTATTTGAATACGTTACCATGAGATAATTCAAGATTCTAGTACTTAATACACCGTATAGAATATTTCGAAATATACCCTGGGGATATATTCCAGAAATATACCATATTGTATATTCGATCGACAATATTTTCAGAATATTCACGGGAGAATAATTCATTTATAGACATTCTATGAACATCCTTTTTGGAATAATCCTGCCATATTCATTCGAGCATTATCTATGAATATTCTGAAGGCATGTATATATTCCAAGAATATTCTATGGATATTTGGAATATATACGTTCGTTATATGATATAGAGGGTACATTCCATGAATATCTGGTGCTGTGTGGGAAGTTGTGCTCTCAGAAGGTGTTCTTTCACAGGGCTATGAAATAGTAAAACACATCTCTGAAATATTTTGTTTCTAAAGGTATAGATTTTGTATAGTATGCAGATTGCGTTCAATTTTTTCTTTGAATCTCATAAATGGTGGAATCATCAAATATTCCCCACTTTCACAATTGCCGAATTTGTATCTAACTAGCGAACTACCCCGACTTCGCACGGTGCAATGCTGATAATATAT
>WOGN01003855.1:0-14748 GCA_015342105.1 Leptinotarsa texana
AATCGATTTGATCATTTAACAGATTGCACCCGCAATGTTTATGCTTGTGAATTTCCTAAGATTCCAAATAATTGATGTGCAACCCTTCCTGGCATAATGCAGAATTTCCGTATCGTTTGGATTCGGAAACTTGTGGTTGCATGCCAAGGAATGGTTTGAAAACGTCGAATCAGTTTTTTCTAGTCTGAAGGACCTTTCACGTTCAGCATACTGTTTTTGGAAAATTTGTCCACATTGTCCCACACAAGTACTATTACACTCCGGACACTTAAGCTTATAAACTCCATATTTTTCCAACATATCGCCTTTATTTTAGGCATTGAAAAGGAAATTGTAACCTGGCATGTGGTCTAAATGCTACTTCCACATTGTTTTCTCTAAAGAAACCCGCAATTATCTGTGTTTTTTTTCCAAAATATGTTAGCGTTAACCATTTCTTGATTTCTGGTTGTTTGACCCAAAGGTATATTGATCTGTGAGTGGATTTTCGGCTTTGTTAACTTCTGGATAGTATCTGCCTTGAAACCATTATTATGACCTATTTCTATAATTATATAAATTTTCCTAGGTAGATTGTTAGCAGACAAAGGCAGTGAGAATGCTATGTGCAGCATTGAATTGTAGGCTTCTAATTTATGACTATCTGGATGGAAAGAATCGCTTGGGTTTGTGATGTCTGTATAGCTAGGTTTCCTGAAAACATTGAACTCAAATTCTTCCCGCTATATAATAGTATATCACAGACCAAGTTGGATAAGCAGCATATTACCCACGAGTGAAAAATTGTGAACACGAGACGTTAGCCAAGTGCGATAATGCCAGAGTGGACGTAATTGGCTTTATCCTCGAGGTGCGTACTATACTTTTCCTACGACTGACCGATATATTCGTTGGAGATTATGGCTTTGGATAATAAACACATTCAGTCAGTCAGGACACAATTGAATGATTTTAAAATTGATGACAATATTTCCTACAAATTACCTAATTAGGATTAAGTTTTGTTGTGATTATGTTTATTTATAGTTACATTGTTACAACTGTATACTGTTGGAGTGAAAATCCACTGATTTTGGCTTTTGGACAATTGAATGTATTCATGAGATCATATTAATCAGAGTAATTGTTACACGTGTATTCTAAATGAGCTGTCAAACGCGTAATGATTAGTTTGAAATGTAGGGAGAAAATATATAATTACTTGCTTGCCAACTTCAGACGAATTGGCTACATCTGACAATTTAAACGAATCTGTGATATGTCTTTTTCTCAATTTACCGTTATTGGATTGAAATTATTAGGTCTAGTTGAGTCTCATTGGGCACCACAACCAACAATATTGTGGAAAAGAATTAGGTACGCCACTGACTTGTGGTTTTTTAATTTTCATTTTATTCAACTGAATATACGTCTCTTTTGACCCTTGTGTTTTCTTCATTACTAGCTTCGTTTTCGAGAGAAGAAATTGAAGCCACTTTGCATATCATGAACACATGCTTTGGAGTCCAACTGACAGTGGTAGTGTTGTCTGTCAGATCAGTGAAAGTCATAGTTGTCAATTCACAGTGATTACATTATGAATAATTTAACTAACGTTTTAACTAACTATTTAATCTTTTAAATGTCAACAGCCTGTATCTCAGAAACGAAGCAACTCCGGATATATGTTCATTGAAACTTTCCCAAAACGACCTTACGAATCACCTCTGAAGTTATGTACCGTAATTAAGGAACACCCTGTATATGTACATAGATTTTGATAATAACCTTTTCTTTCATCATCATATCAATATATTTAATGATTTATTTACGGCAATGCCTATTTTGTACAAGATAATTAACAAGTTCACACATATGTATTTAACAGTAATATAAAATAAAATAAAATATCATAAAAATAATGAATTACAATCTTTCCACAGTATTTTTGAATGTTTCCAAAGAAGAATTGAAAAATTCCAAATCTACATTGTATGTATTTGCAAGTGTCAAAATCATACCCACAGATTCATTCCGGCCATAGTTGGAGCGACAAAAGGGTACTTTGAAAATATCCGAATTTCTTGTTCTCCTTGGATTCACATTTGAAGTTATAAGTTATAAAAGTTCCGGGGAATTGATGCTACCATTGATTAATTTATGAATTAGTGTAAGATCTGCTTCTAATCTTCTATGAGCCAGAGTATTCAAGTTAAGAATGTTCAATATAATTTTATAGTCATATTCACCAATATGATATCCCAGTTTATATGCAGAGTACCTTAAAAACTTATTTTGAATACTTTCAAGCATATCAATTTCCACATGATATGATGTTACTGTTTCAATATCCGCCTCAAAGTTCCCGGTACTCACACCCATTTATTTATAAAAAAACTACCTATAGATATATACTCATTGAACAGAATATCCAAGTTTAATATTTATCGACCGTTCTTGCATTAATACCTACCTTTTTCTTCTTTTGATGAGTAACAAATACTTTTATACTTCTTGATATCACGGTATGACGAATAATGGAAAACATTTTTCATCACAATGATAAAAACTCATATGATGAACTCTTTGTATACAAAGGTGTACACTACCTGGAGGGAAGGATTCAACGTTTCCATAGAAACCAAAGTGCAGTATTGATTCAGTAACAGAGCAAAAAATAATATTTGAAAGTAAACGTCAAACAATCATAACATGTCTCAAACTGATGACGATGTACAGAATATTCCTCTTGATACAGAGGAAGGCGTCAAAAAATCTAAAAGAAAATCGGAAACTGTTGAACAAGGTGAAGATTTGGATGAAGAGGTTCAGAAGGAAGAGGAAATAGAGGAAGAAGAACCTGAATTTTACGATTCAAATGATTATATTTCGGGACCAAGAATAAGCAAAGTTGGAACTTTACCATTGGATATACTGAAATTCCAGTATCCTTTTGTAGATTTGTTAAATTATGGTAACTGGAAACATTTTGGAAAAGTGTTGAATACTTACGAATTTTCATATTTGCCGCTTGTATGTGGTGAAATATTTTCATACTATATGCGCACATACAATTTTGTTAACCACTTGCTGAATCAGGGGCGGTTCAAGGCACCAACACATTTCTAGGTAAAAATTACTGGTATTAGAAGCTTGATTTTGATAGAATGACGTTACGGACTCATTTCACATATTTAGTGTTTGAATTACTTATTTAAATAGAATCAAACTATGTTTTGAATATTCTGAAATAAATTTGTGGGAAATATCTCGAACAATATAGCATCTATCATCTCACGTTGATACTTTTCGTTTTTTTTCGAAAGTAGAAGTATCAAAAACAATTTAATTTCACTTACACTAATATTCTGCAAGCAAAAACAATATCCCAACAACCCATCTTCTGATTAAATATCTCCTACTCTCACTGAAGGACGTACAGGAATAAAAATGTACAGCTCTACTATTTATTCAACGCTTTGTGAGAATTCATTGTTAAAAGAAGTGTAGTCATAGCTGATGGCTGAATAATTAATCAAGAGAGCATCAAATGCCGACATCAATTGTCTATTGTCTATTGTTTTACTTGGGATCATACAGTGGCACACTGGCACACTATCATGAGAGAGGGATCAAAAAAACAAAATTCAAAATCACTTTGCTTCATTATCGTTTCTTATTACAACTCAAGCAGATGTTTGAGAAATATGGTTTTTAAATACTTAGTGAGTGAATCTGAATCACGTCCAACTCTAATTTATGATTCCTAATAGTGATCATTAATTCCGTTTTTCCAAATCGTTATTGTATTTAGTATGGTAAAAGTGAAGGAAAAATAAATAGGTTCATTTTGGTTTGTAACGTTTTCAAAAACATGATAGCCACTCTGTTTGTTACTTATTGACTTCGATAACATGGAAAAGAGTAGAGTCATTTTTGAAAATACCTAATTTAAGGAGAAAACCTCGGTTACAAATTTATAGAAATTGTCTGATCTAATACATCAAATCAGACATATCATGTGACATTAGGGAAAACAAAAAATTGGGCACCAAGTTGTTGATAACGCTTTCGTTCAAATGATTCCAAATAATAGTATATTATTCAAAGAACATTCGTGAGAATGAAGTTTGTGAATCATTCGAATGAGAAAATGCCATTTTTTGTGAGTAGAGAAGTATAATTTTTCTATGATGCGTTTTAGTATGAGTTGGTGTACTGTGGCGTAATGATGCTGAAAGATGGTCCAATAGAAAATAATCTAAATGGTTGAGGTCTGGAGACCCAGGTGACTATAACAGTGGTGCACCGCCAAAGCATTGAACTATGCTGTCGTCGTATTGTGCATACAACATAGTCTATTTTTTTGAAATCATTCGCAAAAAGGTCATCCATGATGTAAAGTCGCGAAGAAACCCATTGGACGTGATGAGGATATAATGAAAATCCATAAAAAATACTGGGAGAAATATGTGAGGTATTCAAATTATTTGTCTTGTACTTAATCCGGTTCTATCCTTAACTGGATTCAAATTCCTAGATCCATTTCTGGTATTTAACAATATACTGAACTTCTTTTGAATTATTGTCTGCTTCAAAACGTTCTTTTTTATATTCAACCTTTTGTGAATATTTGAAAATGATCGTACATTCAGAATATTTCTGTTATGAAAGAGTTCTTCATATCACCGCCTAGCATCCAGTGCATTATCAACAGCAAGCCTTTACATGTGAACTGAATCTATGGACTCAGTACAATGTATTTGTCCCGTTTGATCATATTTTTGATATATGAATCAAATAAGTGACAACTATCAAAATTGTTCTTTTAACAAAACAACATCGGCATATGTTCTACTATATACCAATTTATTTCAATTTATTTATTCAGTTGAAATTTGATTAAATATTCAGTTAAATTCAGTTAAATGACTAGATTACATGAATAAATATTTTATGTGCTTTTGAATTCATTAAAAAGTCGAGAATTACACCTAAACATAGAATATGCTTGTATTGTTCCTATTCTCCCAATTTAAATGAATCCTTATGATCATAGAAAACAAATCAAAAAGTGCTCATATTATAGGTTATATAATATATTGGAGAAAAGGTAAATGCAATGGAACAATAAAAGGAGTGAGAGCGGATATTTCATGAATGAATACCCCTTGGAATTTTCGTATAATATAAATTTGTGTTAGATTTGTACTAGGGGATTCAAAAGATGTTGTTAAATATTGTTGCATTTTCAGCGAGGTATAATTTTAATTTTTTTTAATTTGGGAAGAGGTGCTGGGAGCATATTGTAGAGTTTTGGAACAAAAAAGAAAACAAATCTCCGAGTGTGAGTCTTGTGAAACAATGATAGTTGCATTTTATCAGTTACTCTACTTACTTCAGATTCACGTTGATCATATTTTTCATTGTTTGAATAAATCCACTTACTCCACTTAGTAGTTTTATAATTTGTGGTCCAACAAATATACCTTCTTTGAGATACGCATCACTTAATTTTGGAAAAACGTGTTCAAGATATTTAAACTCATCACCTTCTTTGTCTAATGCTTTTATAAAATTTTTCATTAACCCCAGTTCAATGTGTAATGGAGGTAACAAAACGTTTTGGGGATTAACAAGAGGTATATTCGTCAATTAGCTTGACATGAAATGTATTTATCTCTTGGAGGCCATTCTTTTACTTGATAATGGCTCTGTGTTGCCCTAGTGTTCCAAAGGCAAAGAAAACAGCAAAACTTCATAAATCCACCCTGAAGACCTGATAGTCCTATGACTTTTAGGTCACCACATATTTGCCAGTTATGCGTATTATAACTCATTGCATTTAGAATATGTGACATACTTTCGTGTGTTTCCTTCATGACAACTTCATGTCTAAGAGGAATAGAGGGTCTTTTGTTACCAATATGGAGCTTTCAAACTTGTTTTAGACACTATGTTGCCAGATTTTAAACAGTTTCCCCCATTTAGGTAAAAAGCAAATTTAGAATATCATGTTCATTAAATTTTTGTAAAAAAAATCATAATTCAAAAATCTTTCGTGTTATAAAATTTTTATTATCATTTTCGCATTTAGAGACCGAAAGTTAACAAATAACTGCCTTCAGCATTACAGTCGTAAATTGGCTGTAAATTAATGTAGTTATGTACACTGAAACATACGTTGATATTGAAAAACACCCTATGTAATCATATCGACCGACACGTTCAATTGAATTGATTCCTGGACTTTCCTTCATTGAGGAACAGAAATATAATTTTCAAATAACTCCTATATCGTTGTCAGATTAATAAAAAAGTTTTATATTCTCTTATAGTTATAACCAGTGATATCAGTATTCTTGAAAACATTATATCGAATTACTGTATGTTCATCGTATTTCATTTAGACCACACACAATTTTCTTTAACGATATCAGTTTTTCTTTCGGCTATAACTGCCGAAAGAACTTCAATTTGGTTGTTTTGGACCCTAATACCCTAGTGTTTGCTTCGGGAAATTTCATAAATTTCTTCGAAATCGATTCGAAAGAAATATGGTTCAGAAGATCTGCTCTGGGAGGAGGAATAGGACATATTAGGGTAAGATTTGCCACCAATATATTATAAAACATAATTTTAGATACATTTTCATTTCAGAAAAATCCAAATCCCGATTATCCCCATTTTGCTGTTGGAGAATGTGGACATCGTGCTATCATCATCATTTATGAATGGCCTTCTCTTAACATAGTTTGTATACTGAGAGGAGGCGCAAAACATCTTTATTCAAATATAGACTACAGGTAAAATGATATATATTATATATCAATCATATTATTCATATTATATATTACTCAACGAGCCAGAAATGTAGTTCTTACCCATGAAAATGAAGTTTGTAAATCACTTTTACAAGAAATCACCATTTCTCGGAAGTAGAATACAATACTTTTTCTATGTCCTAATACACAATTATTTCAGCACCCGATTTATTCGTGGAGGATATTCCAAATGGAAATAATATCAATAAATTTGATTATGAGACGCAATCTAAGAATTATTCTGAAATAATTTCATTTTAGGGATTTTGTTCAGTTCCAAATAGTTCGAAAATTGGTTTAAAAACTAGCTAATTAGGGGCCGTCCATCAATCACGTAATGTTTTTTTAGCATTTATTAACTCCCCCTACCCCTTGGATGATTCGTGATGAGGTTTAAGACTAACCCCCTTCCAAAATCACACCCAAAATCACATGTATTTCTAGTAGTTATCTAGAAAGAATTTTTAAATTTTTCCTTTCTTATACTCTGCAAATAAGTCTTTTAAGCAGATCACTTAGTGTTTTAATGAAAAACGTACGAGGTATCGATGAATGCATGTAGTTGGCGCCGAAATAACGGAATATAACTGGCAAGCCGACCCGGGCGGTCGTCGTGGTGCGCAGTGACTTTGTTCGTTGCCGGGAAACAGGGAGTCAAAGTCACTTTAAACGCCGATTTTCGGTTTAAAAATCGCACGTTTCCCGAATAAATAAATACGGTGATATCCCACTACACCCCTGTCCCCCCTTGTGATATTTTGTATCCCTCCCACCTTTAAAGCCTTACGTGATTAATGGACATCCCCTTAGTGGATTTTGGACCCAGAACTCTGGTTTACAAATTACTTATTCTGCCAAGTACTACACACATATTGGATTGACAGTTAACTATTTGAGTTTCAAACCAACCATTATTCATTAATATGTGTGATGAATTTTAAAAAAGTATCAGTTTCTTCTTTCCAAGTTGGAGTTCTTATTCTTGTTTTTCGTAAAAAAAACAAGAATAACAACAAATTATATTGTCATCAAAATTAAATTTTTGTACCAAATATCAGATTAATCTGTCAACAGGAAAGGGTCAAAATGCTAGATTTCACCCAAACAAACAGGACAAGCTGAATGAAACCGTTAAAAAATGTATGGTCAAGTAACACCTGCCACTTGTGTGTCTGCAAAATCTTTTTTGAGCGGTTATTCCCAGTATCTGATGACAATGTATTTCTGATCACGTGATCATACTCTGCCCTATCGCCGAGAGTACGAGGTCCGGCTATTAAATAACGAGACTGGTTACGAAAAAGGGTTTTATTATAAAAACTAGTCTACACCCGAATGCTCCCCTTCAATATAATTCCCTCTGCTAGCCCACACGGTTCCATACGTTTTTCCATTAATCAAAGCAGTGCTGAAAGTCTTCTTTGGTGAGTGCCTTTAGGAGCTCTGCCGTTTTTTGATTTACCACTTCCATCGACTCAAATCAGGTCCTTTTTAAAGCAGATTTTATCTTCAGAAACAAAAAAAAGTCGCACGGTGCCAAATCTGGCGAGTAAGGCTTCACAGATAGCGCGTTATGGGCAGATGCGTTGTCCTGGTGCAAAATCCACGAGTTGTTCCTTCACAACTCGAGCTGTTTCTTATTCTTGCAAAAACTGTCAAATAATAAGTCTCGTTGACAGTCTGACCGTCTGGAACCTATTCAGTCATCACGATGTCGATAAAAAATATCAAAATTACCTAATTCGATTTGATCATCCTTGCTTTTTTGATAATGGGCGATTCAGGAGTCTTTCGATGCATCGATTGCCGCTTTGTTTGAATATGGTATTTTTAAAAATCCACGTTTCGTTGCAAGTAATAATTTTTTTCATAAGGGTCAGGAGTCATGTTTTTGGCACCAACTTCGCACAGACTTTCGTCATGTAAAATTGTTCTATCCGTTTTTTTATCGACGCTTACAGCCTCGGCAATCATCCGAATGTTCATTCGACTATCTGCACGCACAATCTGGTTGATTTTGGTCACTGTTTTCGGAGATGAAATAGTAACGAGCGACCTGGGCGCTGGTCATCTTCAATGCTCTCTCGGCCCTCACTGAAGCACTGAAGCGCTTACACCACTCAAAAACACGCGCACGAGATAAAAAATTGTCCCCAAAGGCCTCTTACAACAATTCATAGCACTCAATAGGAGTTTTTTTCAAATTAACGAGAACTTTAAGATTGATACGTTGCTCCTATTTTTCACCACACATGGTTTTCGACACGAGAAAAAAACATGTTCGTTTCAACCTATTACTGCACAAATACTATAATAGTAACGAAAACGTAATTTTGTACATGCATAGAGGAGATTTATAGATAGCCAACGCACTACTCGTTTTTTCCCACCTCTGAAGGGCGTCTTCTAGGCGCGCAGTCTCGTTATTTAATAGCCGGACCTCGTAATTTCATGAACGCAACCAATGTATTTTTGATTACATGTCTTTATAAACGCAGCATTGGGGTAGGATGATGATAGGGATTATACTTTTTCGTGTTTTTAAAATTTACATTTCATCTTTTGAAATAATGAGTTTCTATTTGTACGTTCTGCTGACTACCAAACAATGCCTTGAAAAAAAGTAATGGTGAAATAGATACTCAAAAAGTCACTGGTGACTTTTGAATGATCCTTCGAAAGCGAATTGGGTGGTATTCTTCATAAAACAAATCGTATAACAGTCCTGCGGTGCAGTATTCATTCCAACAGAGTTTTTATCCTAACTCATCAGGTCCATAGTTGAACTTTTCTTGATAATGTAGAGAATGAGAAGAATACAAAAAATGTTTTTTTAAACAACGTGCTTCGAAATAAAACTTCTGGTTTTGTTGAATCCAAAACTTTCGAATTTTCAAATTATGTTTCTACTTTTAGTCCTGATGGAGAGTTGCTGGTATCACAAAGCGGAGAACCCGATTATTTGATAACTGTTTGGAACTGGAAAGAACACAAAATATTATTGAGGAATAAGTCCTACGTTAACGATGTCTATCGTGTTAAATTCTCACCATATATACCAGGTCAAATTACAACATGCGGTAAGTTTGCCACAATAGTTAATAAATGGTTTATTTATTTTTACTTACTTGAGGTACTGCTAGTACCGTAAAAATACTTTATAGTAATCATGTCTTTACCCTAAGCTGTCTCAAATGAATTGCACTAAATTCAATCACCTTAGCATTTTTCTTAGTCTCACTGGCGTTTCAAAAGAACCAAGTTGAACAAAAATATTCATATTAGGTTTTCGAGAAAAATAATAAAAATGAAAAAGCGACTTTTGAAAAGCGTGTTTAACATCACTGAGAAACAATGTGATGAAAACCATTTTCCGATTTGACACATGAGTTTGTACTGAAAATTAAAAAAAAATCCCAGATACTGGCAACCTATTCCAAATGAATTGAGAACTGATAAAAATTTAAATGAAACCCAAACTTTCCAAAAGAAGGCTCAAGAAAAACTTTCAACTCCCAGAAGGGAAAAAATAGTAAATCAAGTTCTAATACTATCTTAGATGAAAAAGTTTGGAGAAAATATTTGGCTTACTCTAACAGAAAGTACTGTTTTTCGTTGAAAGTTCTTTGTTGAAGAAGATATAAGAATTCGACAGTGACCTAAAAGTTAGCAAAAAGGGAGCAATTTTGAGGGTTCAGTTCAGATTGTACCAAACAATGAACCTTTCCTAATGAAGAATCATTAATCATGAAAAAATCAATGAACAGTTACCTTATTTTCAGACAGGAACAGGCAGGGATATTTAAATAGAATTTTAAAAAAGCATTTTTGTATCGGTAGTACCACCGCTCCGACTTCGTATGGATAACATCGTCATATTTAAACCAATTCATTCGAATTAAATTATTAATTAGGCACCTAAACCTAAGTCTACCCCTGGAATCACTCCGTCAGTTGGTGAAAACTATAACGTAATATGTTCGGTGCATTTTGTTCGGTGCTTTTTGAGTTCATCATATTCAAATAGACAGACCAATGTTGCTGTGTTTTATATACTATCAAAAACTCTGTTACGCCAGCAACACAAAGTATGAAAATGGCATTTAGAAAATGCCAAAATTGAGTACTTTTTAGGTACCGAAGTCAAAAATTAGGTGCTCTGTAACTTACACCGCAACTGAATACTCAATGTTGCGTTGCTAGCATTATGTGATGCTAGAAACGCAATGAAAATAATAATAAAATAATGTATGTTAAGAGAACACTATTAGGTGATAATGAAGTGCTAAACGGTGAGAATCGTAAAATTTTCTAATTAATAAACAAAAGCTTCCAATTTCGCCAAAACAACAGATCTAAGAATCAGGTCTCTCGAAAACGAGGACGAGTGTTCTATCAGGTATAAACTAAGCGTGGTAATAAAGTACTAATTAGGTGCTTGCAAAAAATTAATATGAAATCGACCGCGAATAAGCGAAAAAAATCGAAATACCTGATTTGAGAAAAAATTAACAATATGCAATATACTCTTGAGATACTCGTAAACTAATACACAATCAAAATAAAGTGCTAATTAAGTCCTCGCTAGAAGTCATAGTAAAACTAGATTCTTTAATGCCTATGGGGCTCATGGACCTGAAAACCACCGTGACTGATGTACTGAGTTTTTATAGTACGTTATTTAATGAATAAGGGCAAGAAATTAAAGTGCTTATTAAGTGCTCACTAGATATTCATAGTAAAACTAGATTCTTTAATGTCTATTGTGCTCTTGGACCTGAAAACCATCATGACTGATGTACTGAGTTTTTATAGTACGTTATTTAATTAATAAGGGCAAGAAATTAAAGTGTCAATTAGATGCTTATTGGATAAATAATAGTAAACCTAGATTCCATAATGCCTATGGGGCATTATGGAAAACCACTATGACTGATGGACTGAGTTCTTACTGTTCGTTTCTCGATAAGTAAGGGTATGAGAATAAAGTGCTGTTAGGTGCCCATTAGCTATTTATAGTAAATCTAAATTCCATAATTCATATGGGGCTTATGGACCCGATAACCATCATTGAAAAAAATTTTTTTAAAATATGTTTTTTCCATTAACAAACTATCACACACACACACAACGATAACCCTCAGAAATCGAAACTTGTGATTCCTAATACGGGTTGGACGATAGCAAGTGAAAATTGAGGGTTCAGCCTGAGGCTTGAACCATCGACTCACACATCGGCCGATTGACTGAGTGAGCAAAGCATTCACGTCGAATCGCCGGCTACCGACCGACCGGTCGAAACTTGTGATTCCTAATAAGGGTTGGACGATAGCAAGTGAAAATTGAGGGTTCAGCCTGAGGCTTGAACCATCGACTCACACATCGGCCGATTGACTGAGCGAGCAAAGCATTCACGTCGAATCGCCCGGCTACCGACCGACCGGTCGGTCGGTAGCCGGGTACCTAATTAGCACTTTATCCTTACTTATCGAGAAACATACTCTAAGAACTCAGTCCATCAGCCATAGTGGTTTTCCATAATGCCCCATAGGCATCCTGAACATTGCTTTTCTCATAATAATATTGTTATTTTCAGGTGTTGCTCACATAAAATTCTGGAAGATGGCAACCACATTCACTGGTCTCAAGCTGAAAGGTGAAGTTGGAAGATTTGGAAAAACAGAATATTCCGATATTTATGGCGTTTTGCCAATGCCTGATTCAAAGGTAAAAATGCAAGTTGGTCTCAATTTGGACAAAATGTGCATTCTTGGTTATTTCATATCTAGCAGTTTTTTAGGCATGGGAATGGTAAAAGTTCTGAAATAGCAGAAATAGCAGTTTGTTCAATGGAATTTGAGAGGTTAGGTTATTTAAAAGGTAAAATGATTATTTTCTTAGTTGCGTGGAATATGATGAATATCAGTCCTGAATAATATCAGTCCTGAAGTGGAATACCACATTCAAAGAGGTGATAAATTGAGAATGCATTGTTACTACAGTGAATTTCAAGTACCAAAAACTTTCACCGTATTTTGTTTCTATTTCATTTTGATCAAGTATATACAAGTATATATATAGGATCTTCCATCAGGGACTTCCGAACTTTGACAATTGATAACGGCCATCTTGTTGAAGCATTCAAGAACACCAGCAAAGTATACAATTATTTCATCAAAATCAGTGTTCTGTTCTATTCACTTCGCCCATTTCACGGAGGCTATAACCGTCCTACCGTGAGGACTATTCGTAATGTGATGGATGAATTTGAGTCCATTGGTTCAGTAAACGATCGACCAAAACCCGTTCATCGAAAAAAGGCAAGATCTGCCGAAAACATCCTTACTGTCTGTGAAAGGGAAAGGACACATGATAGTAGGGTAAAAAGACAGCTGAGTGCGGCACAGAGGCCGTTTCTGTAAGCTGCATGTGGAGCATACAGAACGACGCCAACAGCTGCATTCATAGTAATCACCGGAATGGCGCCACTTCAAGTAGAAGGATGGGCCAAATATATGAATGAAGAGTGAATGGGAAAAGGAAGATAGAAAACAGAGTGGAAGGAGAAGACAAAATATTTCCCTGGTTGCAAGGGGAGTTACTGGAGGAGATGGAGGGAGAGGAAGCGCGTTTATGTTGGTATCTTCTCTTCAGGCGTCTTCTCATTCTGATGAGTTCTATTACTTCCGGTGGAATATGGTCCTGTGAATTGAAGCGCGCGGCTGGGGCTTCCATCGCGCTTATCTCCATAGTTTGGATGATCGCTGCATTGTGTCGTTCTTCAGATCAGTCCCTGTTTCAA
Organism: Leptinotarsa texana; assembly: GCA_015342105.1. Taxonomy (NCBI): domain Eukaryota; kingdom Metazoa; phylum Arthropoda; class Insecta; order Coleoptera; family Chrysomelidae; genus Leptinotarsa; species Leptinotarsa texana. The sequence goes on from WOGN01003855.1 coordinate 13,606, forward strand.
TGCGGGGGATGTCTCCTATCTCGTCGTGAACGGTGCGCCGAAATCTGCTACAGTCGATAATTTTCTTTTTTGGTTCGTCTGGTTCCCCTTTCATTAGTACTTCCATCTTCGATGTTGGGATGTTTTGCACTATGGCGACGTCGAAAATGTCTGGGACATGGTCTTCTCGTGGGTAGTGCGTTGAGTTTCTGGAGCAACTACCACGGTATCCTCAATGTCTTCTAGAAGCCTGGCGAGATGTCTACATCTTTGGTTTCCGTTCCTGCAGTTCCAGTCGCGAGACTTCGCGTTGAAATCGCATATGGTTACTGTTGGATGGTGATCCGGGAGGCGCTCAAGCTCCTCGTGAACATTTAAATATTGATGACAGTTGTGCCAACTTTGTATTACAAAAAATGTTTCGACAATCCCTTCACGCCGGCCACTTTGTGCCAAATTTACCAACATTGTATCTCTTACAGATTCACCTTTCCTTACTAGCCTTACTCATCTTGAAAACAGTGTATAAGAATATCAACTGGCTCAGCAGATGATTGTCATAGAACTACTTATTTTGTCTGATCAGCTTGGTTCATGCTACGGAAAATGATACTGGTTTGCTTATAGACTGATCAAGTTAGGGGTATATTATACTTTTCAAGTTTAATCGGCCCCAAAAAGAATAATTCGAAAAGCAAGAATTTAAATTGGTCGCGTGTCTGTTGACCAATAAAATTGATCGTGTCTAGAGCAGAGTTGCCAACTGTATTGATTTTTAACATCCAATCACAGATCTGATGATCTAATTTGACAGACAACATTTTTCTTGTTATTGTTGTCAACTAGGTGTGAATACAACTGATACAATTATTTTATTATACATATTTTCGCTCCTTTTTTCAGTCACCATACTGCTCCTTGGCCGAGATAAAATAAAAATTAAATCAAAACTTTCCATCCTTCGATAAAAGACAAAGTCTGAAATGAATGTCATAAATACAAGGGACCTACTAAATATACCACCTACCGTTTCAATTTTTCATTCTTCATTTCGGTATCAAAGTATTGCAAATTTTTCAAGTAAAATTCATCGATCATTTCAAAATCGACTCTTGGTAATTTTTCGGGAGTCAGCTTTAACAAAACTAGGCTCAAAATTCATTT
>WOGN01003856.1:0-14747 GCA_015342105.1 Leptinotarsa texana
TTTTGGTGGTGTATTACGAATTTGAAATAGTAGGAGACGGCAAATACCAACCGCTTTTTTTTGAAATGTCACTAGTAACTAACCTAAAAATAATATCACCAGGAGAAGCATTCATTTTCAAATTAAGTTTTTAATAAGAAAAATGTTGATTACTGTATGAAAAGTGTCAAAGAAGGAGGAATAAGGTGTAAAGATGACCTAGTGAATAAATGCTTGTTTTTAAATAGTTCATTTGGTGAAAAAGAAGGCTAAAAAGTTGCACTTTTCTGAATTTTGAAGGGCAGTAACTTTTTAAATAACGGAGAGCGCCGCTTTTTTCTTTCGGATTCGTAATCTACGCATCAAAATACGTAAGTACAGACAAAAATTTTTTCAAAATCTCCGGGTGTCCACAAAACGAAAATTTACCAGAAAAATTCGTATGTGTACTGGCTAAATATCACAGTAACAGAGGCCAAGTGACCAGTTCAAAGAAAATGAGAAGAAGACAATTTGACAGTTGACATTACCTCAAAATGAAGGTTTGTAGACTGATCGGGAGTAATTGTTACTTAAATTCATTTTAAATTTTGTTTTATCAAGTAAATAATTACGATCGGATTATTAATATAAGTCTATAAGTTATGGTACTTTCGTTGGGAGTTGAATTTCAATGGCAGACGATGGAGATTTTTTCGAAGAATTTAAAAGAAGAAACATCATAAAACCTAAAAAGTTCATCTTCAAAAAGCAGACGAATAATCAAGAAAACAGCTCCGAAACTAGTTCGCCCTTTTTTCGCAAAGATTCTAGTAAAGTGCCACAAAGAGTTTCTTCGAAAACAGTGGAAAGTAATTTACCTCCTGCTGATGCTATAGAGAAACAACTTGAAAGTATTTTTGATAATGGAGACGGAAAAAGGGTTAACACCGAGATTGAGGAACGTTTGGGGAAAATATCTGACGGGTCGAAGTGTAGTAAAAGTGGTTATACCGAGGTACAAAATTCGAAGGTCAATTTCAGGAATATTCTCACTAATGTGCCTTCTAATTGTACCAGTCACGCAAGTACCAGTGTCGAAAACCAGGTGTCTCCGAGAGCAATATTTCTTTCACAAAATTCGGCGGAAAGCATACCTGAGATGAAACGAACAACATCTGTAAAATCGCTGGAATCTACGACAGCGACAAACAAGTTCCAATTTAAAAAAAAGCCAGTAATGGGACCTAGTGGAAATACATTTGATGGGATTCTTAATGACCAGGGAAAAAAGGATAACAGTGATTTGTTATCTGGAAGCTCTTCAAAGGCCATGAAACCAATACCTCATAAGATAATCAACAATGACCAAATTGATTCTTTACTTGATTCATCCCTTAAAAAGAGTGGAAACGTAGATTCAGTTGAAGAACAGGGTAAATTTAACGATTTCCATGCAACTTCTGAAATCAAGGCGAAAAAATTTGTTTTCAAGAAACCATCATCTAGCTCTGCGTTGAAGTCTCCTAGTTCGAGTTTGTACTCTCCCGTCCTCTCAAAGAAAAGTAAAGAAAGCTTGCCCAGCGTCAAAAGTACTTCAAAAGCAAACACTCACTTAAACAAGGAAAAAAGCCATATAACCATCAGTTCATCAGACGATTCCTTTGTGCTATCAAAGAATGACTCGTCAAACAACACGATTAATCTCGACGATGAAGTAACCTTCATAAGCCAATCTCTAAATGCAGACCAAGATGATTACATGGACGACGCGACTTTTGAAAGGCTGTTTGGGGAAAGTTCTTCTAAAAAGTCACCTTCGCCGAAAGTTGAAGCATTTTCTGACGATTTTGATCTGGAAGGCGTCAATTGGGACGAGCAGTTCAGCACGAAGGACACCCCCAAAAATAATTATACTGATGAACTGGCCGATGTGGATTGGAACGAGGATGCCTTTAACGAGAAGTCATTCACCCCTGTAAACTCGTTTGACAACCGTCAGGATGATTCTAAAGAATTCAAAGAGATTTATCACTTCTCCGAAGTAATGGAGGAGGTTCTGCAGGAAAAATTTGGCTTGAGGACATTCCGCCCCCACCAGAGAGAGATCATCAATGCCAGCCTCAATGGAAATGACTGTTTCGTCCTCATGCCTACAGGGGGAGGCAAAAGTTTGTGCTATCAGCTTCCAGCCATACTGAGCGAGGGTGTTACCATCGTCATTTCGCCTCTGAAGGCTCTTATCAATGATCAGGTGGACAAATTGAACGGATTAGATATAGCCGCCGCTCACATGTGTTCCGACGTTACACGGGAAGAAAGCGATACAATACTATCCAAGCTTCATTGCCGAGAACCCCTCATTAAGCTACTGTACCTCACCCCGGAGAAGATAGTGGCAGCGAGGAGCATTATTGATTTGCTCAAGGCTCTCTATCAGCGAGGGAAATTAGCTAGGTAAGTGATTCACGTTGATAGATACAATTCATTATATATAGGGTGATCCAAACCATAATTTCAAAAGAAATGGAGAAATTTCCAAGTTATGGATGGCTTTGATTTATTATTATGCTGCTGGCATTAAGCAACATGGAAGTACCTATACAAGAACTACAAATGATAGCAAAATTTTAAAACTCTTTTCATAACATTAGAGAAAATAGGCAAAACATTAATAACAAGCAAATTTTCAGGGTTAGATGTTTTCAGAAATGATCTTATCCGTACTCGCTTCTAAGTGGTTGGGAATAGCTTTTCTTCTGTACAGTAATTTATTTTGATAAATTCAAAATATGTTTCTAAAGGCTAATTATTTTTATAAAAGTTCAACAATTGATCTAGTGGGACTTCTCTAGGTATGTAAAGAGTTGAGGTGGGAATCTTCCCAACGAAGGAAGAAAGCAATCAAACACAAAATAAACTCTAGGAAGGTCTGTAGCTCATGCTTCAGATGCAAACTGAAGCTCTCCTGAAACTACTTTCACATGAACATTGATTTATACTAAAGAAAAAGTATTTTAAAAAAACAGACAATTCCGTGCTAGGAATCGCACGTTGAAAGATAAGACCTCGTTAATCGTTAGCTCGTACAAGTTTCTATTTTGAAGGATTATCTTTCGTAGGGGGGGGGGGGCGACAGCTGGTTAACGTAAAAATAGGTTCCAAGCAGAAACAGATATGAAAATTGAATTATACAATAGAGAATAGCTTTTTCCTTTTCAAATTATGAAAATATGACTCGTTACTTGATAAAAAATTAATAACTTTATCTATAATAATAATAATAATTGTGCAATTATCAGAATGAATTTTATTCAAAACGTGTTTTGCTACATTGTAACTTCATCAGCTGGACTGGTACATCAAACTATTCTACAATGTCTTTTATATTACAGTAGGTAAATACAAATGAATTCTTCTAGATATCTTCTGAAAATTTAATTACTTTTCATTGTTCATTGCAATGAGGTTTTTGATATTGTGGTAGTCACATTGCCATTATTGTTTCAAGTGAAAAATAGTTTTTTTTCTATCATAGGTTTGTCATCGATGAAGCCCACTGCCTGTCTCAGTGGGGTCACGACTTCAGGCCAGACTACAAGCAGCTCTTTCTGCTACGCAGGGATTTTCCCGATGTTCCCATAATTTGCCTGACTGCTACTGCCACTAAACAAGTAGAAACTGACGTGATCAACATCCTGAAACTGAGGAACGTAAAGAGGTTCATCATGAGTTTCAACAGGCCGAACATTAAGTACCAGGTGATACCAAAGAAAGGCAAATTCGCCGCTGAGGATATCACGAAGCTGATAAAACAAAAGTTCTTCAAAAAGTCTGGGATAATATACTGCCTTGCGAGAAAGGACTGCGAGACCCTGGCCAACTACCTGAACAAGGAGGGTGTTAAGACGAGGCCGTACCACGCTGGGTTATCGAATAACATCAGGGAAGCCATTCAAAGAGAATGGATGCAAGACAGGTTCTTCGTTATAGTTGCTACTATAGCGTTTGGGATGGGAATCGACAAGCCAGATGTTCGCTTTGTCATCCATAACTCGATACCCAAGTCTATCGAGGCTTTTTACCAGGAGAGCGGACGTGCCGGTAGAGACGGAGAGATTTCTTACTCCTACCTCTATTACAACTACTCTGACTCGCAACGCTTGCAGAAGATCTTGAAGTTGGAAAAGAATACCAACTGGAAAACATTGGAGGGCCACTTTGACAACCTCAAGCAGATGGTGTCGTACGCAGAGAACGTAGTGGACTGCCGCAGGTACATCCAGCTGCTGCATCTCGGCGAGAACTTCAACCGGCAGATCTGCATCAGCAACAGCGCCACCACCTGCGACAATTGCGAGAACGTCAATAAGCACAAAATCGTCGACGTGACAAAAGAGGCGCGTGACCTGGGAAAGCTCGTAGCTGATCTAGCCAACCAAGGAAACGTCACACTGCTGCACGCCGCAGATGTTTACAAGGGCTCCAAGGCCAAGAAAATCCTCGAGAAGGGCCACGACAGGCACAAGTGCTTTGGACTCGGCGCTAGGATGGACAGGATGGACGTACAGCGCATTCTCAAGGATCTGATATTGAAGAGCATCCTCTCAGACCACGTCCTTTACACAGGCGAGTTTCCCGTGGTATACATCAAACCGGGGCCCAAGTTCGGAACCTTGAACGCACCCAACCTGAAAATGGTGTTATCAGTGAGCAAGACCAGCGAGAAGCCAATCGTCAATAAAGACGTGAGTTATTCTGAGATAGAAGAGGAGCCGAGACCTTTAGAGAAGCCGGGTCCATCCAAACCGCTTCCCGTGGCAAAGAAGGCCACGTTGGTCAAGTTCAACAAACAGAAAGTTGCCGCCCTCAGAGTCCAGTGCCACGAGGATCTCCTAGAGGAATGCCGGCGCCTGGCCCTGGAGCGCAACGTCACCTTGTCATCAATCATGAACCTCTCCGCGATTAAAAGTATGTCGGAGGTACTGCCCAAGACCAAAGAGGAGTTCCTCAAGATCCAGCACGTGACTACGGCCAATTACACAAAGTTTGGTGAATTTTTCCTAACGATCACAAAGAAATTCAGGGAGCAAGTCGACGCCCTGGAGACGGCCGCGAAGATTCCTGAAACATCAAGCTTTAGTTCGTTCGAGGACGAGGATGACTGGTGCATACCGAGCTCGCAGACTGGTGGCATCAAAAGGAAGTCGAGTGGCAGCAGTGGTTCTATGAGAGGGGCAAAGCGCTTCAGGTCGGGATACAAGCGGAAACCGAAGGCTTCGCGCAAACCGAGGACCCCGCGAATGAGGAAGAGGGGGAGCCCGAAGAAGGGGGCCGGAGTAGGGGCCAAGAAGGCTGCGAAGGGGAAGGCTTCAGCAAGCAGCGCCAAAGGTGGAGGGTTGGGGTTGCTGCCGGTGTTGCATATTTCTTGAAGTATTTTTTATTGTCTTCAATTGTTTGTACATACAGTGTAAGTTATTTTTTTATTCAATACAATATTTGGCAATTTCTTGTCTTTATTGAATAAACTCTGTTTTTCATTGAATGTTTTCTTTTATGGAAGTAAGAGATTTGTAGATTGAAAACTCTTGCTTTGAAATTAATGAAAGCCTCTGTGTCGTTGACACAAAACATTTATGTCAAAATCGTAACTTTTTTAAAGAAATATATAATTTATTATCAATGGAATGTGTGGTCAAAAAACTAAAATGATTTATAAGAAAATCAACTGGTAGAAGCTGTTGTAACTAATATCCACCACTTTACGGGATAATTCCAATAGTTCTATCATAGAATATTTTCAATTTACATTTGAGAAGTGCATCACAGGTGTATAAAAAACACAAAAATGTGTAATAGTGCAGTCATGTAATGATAGTGTCGAATAAATTACTTATTCAAGTAACACTTCATTGTGGGATTTTCACTGAACAGTTTACAAAACCACAACCTATGTTTCGCTATACAGTAGGTTCCTCAGGCATATGACAGAATTGGCCGATATTAGATGAAAATTCATAACTAAGGTATTCAAAAACACTTTATTGTGTGATTTTCACTAGATAGTTTTACAAAAACGCAACATGTGTTTCGCCATACAATGTCTTCTTCGGACGTGTCTTTACTCAGGCGTTTTCATACTGTATGAACACGCGTGAGGAAGCTATTAACAAGTGTTTCGTTTTTGTAAAAAATCTCTCAAAGTTTTACTTGAATAAATCATGGATTTTCGAGTATCCGTCAATTCCATCACATATAATAATTAACTTTTTTCAAAAGAATAAACTTATTTGTGTATAGATGATTGAAAATTATTTCATGGTACTAATGAAGAAATAAAAAATTACAACTACCGATAAGAAACTGAATATTTCGAAATAAAATCTCGAAACATTAATTTCTCTCAACGTACCTATATAGTGGGTAAATGTCTGCCGGAAAATAACTACATTCTCGGCTAATGCTTCGCTGGACATTGAATTATATCCGACAGATATTTATGAAAGATACCTCACCAAGGTTAGGTCTTGCAGTGCACCAGAAGAAAACGGTTCAAGTATACAGTCTTGAAATGCTCCGACTTGAATAGCAGCTGCAGAGAAAATAAACTTTAAGCAATCCTTTCAGAGGTAAGTATGGCTAAATTTTTTTTATGAATTTCCTGTTGATTTTCATCATCTTCACTATGAAAAGAGCCTAAACACATTGCACTTATGATTCAACACCAAACAGCGCTGTTTAGACCCACCATAGACCTCATCAGTGGTTCTAGGCTGAACTACAAATGCGTTGTTGGACTCAACTGTCCTCGAAGGACAAGCCAAAATACATAATAAACGCCATCTGTGAGATCGACAGAAAACGTATTCGTTTCTCTTTGATATCCGAGGATTGAGTTCTCTGTCGATTTCATAGATGGCGACTTCGCAAGGTAAGATGTCGTTGACCTTACTTACCGGTATACAAATTTCTACTACTTTTTTTTTATTGTGTGGAAGGTGATAATAGCCAGAATGTCCAACATATTCCAAATGGAACCATCCAAAATCTGAAAAAGCTTATATATTCGAATTTCAGAATGCCATTAGCAAATCTAATGCAACTATTTCGTATTCCTTGAATTTATATCATTTTGTAGAAGCGCAGGTCTTCATATACAGTCACAGTAATCCAGAAAGTATAAGGGACTTACAGAGGTTCAATTCTGTCTTTGTTGACATTAAATGTCAACTTCTTAGGATCTTACATGACACATTATGCTGAAAAAGATTCTACACAGATTGTTGACCTGCTTTTTAAATTTCAAATCAGTGTCAAACCAAAAACCCAAGTTTTAATTTTTTCTACGAATGAAATATTTATTTTGATAGATCTCTTATTTACATTAATATAACAAATTCAGAGTGAAGCGTGCCAAATTGGTATTTCTATTGTTCAAAAAAATACGAATTTGAAATATGATTTTTTTTTAAATTTTAAACATTAACGGCTTTAATGGTTATTTTTGAGTGATGACAACTTTATTGATGAACTTTATAACACTGATTTCAGTATGTTTCGCTTCAACAAACTAGTTCTTTACAAACTAACCGATTCTAGATATTCAAGTCCTTTCTTCCTTCTCAGAAACCCTTCTTCAAATGGACAGACAACAGCTCCAGAAGTTCGTCCAGTACCTGATCTCAGAACACCACACGGAGGTGTTACCGACTGCCCAAAAGTTGGCGGACGAGATACTGCAGCAACGTTCAGAAATCAATCAGATACCCGGGGCCCCCGATCCAACAGCGGGGGCCTCGGCAGACGATGAACACTCTTGGCACTTGGACGAAGAGCAAGTTTGCGAACAAGTCAAAAGCTATCTGTCTCAGGGCGCGTACTATAATGCCAACAAGCAGCTGAATTCGCTGTTTTCAAAAGTAAGTTACCGTCATATTTACCGTATTTCGACGGTAGATGATGTTGGTTGCAGAAAAGAATATAATAAATCACTCCTTTTTTATATAAAACCATTTCACTAAGAAAATTGATTAGTCGTGATTGAAACAGAGTAGCTCAGATTTTCATATATTTTTGGAGAAGTTTTCTTGTATTCCATGTTTTCCATAACTTACCTCAGTTCTTTTATATTCGTCTATTTCAAGGTAAAATTAAGTGTAATTGTTGATAGAGTCTGAATCCATTGGTATTTTATCATATTAAATTAGTATTATGTTATTTATTATTTAGCCATAATATCCTACTTTTTGTATTGATTGTGTGATATATAGATAGTGGTCCAAAAACTAAATCTACACAATTGTAATTAAAAAGAAAATAACCTTGTCCTCGAAGTCAGTGAAAAAAACAATGGAAATAATTTTTTTTCAACAGGTGAGAGAAATGCTTAGAGCGCAGGACTCGAACGGAGCCCGAATGTTAACTCTCATAACTGAACAGTTCCTATCAGACCCGAGGCTGCAGATGTGGCGAAATCAAGGCACGCCAATGACCGATAAGTGTCGCCAGCTGTGGGACCAACTCGGCTCCCTGTGGGTCTGCATTGTGCTGAACCCTAATTGCAATCTGCACGAGAAGCATCAGTGGAAAGCACTGCTTGAAAAATGGACAATCATCGACGTGTGTCCACCAGAAGACCCCGATTTTAGGTTGCAGCAAGGATCCAGAGATTCGGTAAGGTTGGGCAAACTCGATGATGTGTTAGCCTTCGATTCAAAGAACGCGGGGCTATGTATTTTGTTGTTTTCAGTACTCGAACCGGGATAGAGATCGCGACAGGTACGACGAAAGGTACAGAGACAGAGATAGATACGCCGATAGGGAGAGGGACCGCAGGGACAGGAGAGATCGAGACAGAGAGAGAGAACGAGACAGGAATCGGGCAGCGTATGACTCATCTGACAGTTCTGACGATGACGACGATTCGTATTCACATAGGAGTAGTAAGCGAATGAGATTGGCGGGGAGTACTGCTAAGTCACATACGCCTGCGTTACCTAGATCTATATTTCATAGGTAAGGAACTATGCATGCAAATATTTATATGAATCAAATAATTAGCTCCTAGGGCAGGTTATTGAGGTATCATTTACCGTGACAAATCAAGAAAATACTTGGAAATCTAGGAACTTATAATGAGTGACAAGAGCTATACTAAATTATCATTTAGCAAATACTTTTCATTATGTTGAGGAATTTATACATTTCTGAAAAATGAATTTCATTTAATATTCAATCTACTTACATATATATTTTCAATTTACATCTTCATTTTGACTAGTCCGTTAGAATTATGTATTTGCATGTAATGATTTCAGAATTTTCAAATATGAATATATTTCTATTCTATTCTTGCAGAGCTTTGGATGCTGTTAGCATGTCTTGGGACAATATGCACCTCAAGAATATTCTTTCTAGTGATACTTACTGTTCTCATGTTCCTGATACTTCCAGTTCTGGCAGTTTCAATTCTCAAGGGCAGCCTTTGTGGAACGGTGAGTGAAATTATACCAATTCAATCATAACTGTCTCTTGAACTATACTGGGTATATCTGTTATGAAACCATGAAAGAGTCTCACAAGAACAATATATTCATTTCACATCAGAGGTTCCAAATTCTACTTATCAAAAAATTTATTATTCAGCAAATACCGAATGTGTTACTGTTGCATTTTGACATATTTCGAAGCTACCTTTGTTTTCTCAAGATGGGGTTATGTTAACTAAACAATGGATTCAAAAGTTCTTATTCAAAATAGACTATTGACTAGTTCAGGCTTTTTTTGTGAGCTCCGAATTAAGTTGTACGCAGGTGATCAGATAGGCCCCTAAACTGATCCTTGAAGTAGTCAGATTTTTACCGGTCATCCCTTTATTTTTATTTCATTTTTTAGAATCAATTCCGTTATGTGCTGCCCGAGTCGACTCTCTCCGCTCCCACGGTCATATGGAGGCGGCCTTGCGGCTCGCCGTATCCGTTGTCCGTACCATGAAGCAGCAGCAGCTTGTGGCGCAGCGTAAGTGGCACGAGAGTCAGCAGCAGAGTACCGCCTCCACCTCCGGAAGCAGCAGCAGTGGAGGCGGCACCAGTAAGAGCCAGTCCACTTGCAAGATGACGGCGTGCACGTCGCGATGCCAGGGACAGTGCAACGTAAATTCCTGTTCAACGACATCGGTGAACGCCCCCACTAACCTGGACGGCTGGGTGGGACACCCTTTGGACCCCGTCGGGTGTCTGTTCGACACTCTGGCAGACGCGTCGGCCATTCCCGACCACGACAGACCTAGAACGCCGAGTTACTTGGGTAAGTTTCAGTGGGATGTGTTATTTGACGGATCTTCCCCATTGAAGTTTGGAATGAGAAGGTCGAAAACTGTACCTTGAGGAAACCTTCTGACTCTTGATTATTTTCAGACTTGGTAGGCATGGAGGACCAACACAACAATATCAGACCACGATATCACCACGTACCTGTTGTAGGATCGCGTGACAGGTCGGAAACATATCTGACGCTCGCTTTCGAAGTGGCGCTGATCGGTTTGGGTCAGCAAAGAGTCATGCCAGTTGGACTTTATGCTCAGGTATTCATTTATTATGGTGTATATACAAAATATGTTATTGTCTCCAAGACTGAACTCCCGTTTAACTAACCTCCATTCAACTCGTTACTTTTCAGGAGAAAGCCTGCAAACAAGAAGACCGTCTCATAGCAAAACTGCAAGAGATTGAATTAGACAACAGCTTGGTGGCAGTTCTGAGGCGACAGGCCATCATCCTGTTGGAAGGTGGACCTACCAGCGGCCTGGGCATCGGCATCCACCCGGAAAGCATCCCAATGCACACTTTCGCCCGGTTCATGTTCCTGTCACTGCTGAACTACTACCCCGATCTAGCGTACGAAGTTGGTTTGAGGGCGATGAGGCTGCCCCTGTTGGAGGAGCACGAAGATTCGGACGACCCTTTAGGGGGAAACGCCGGCAGCTCGCTCATGATGAGTAGATCTCCACGGTGGTTTACTCTGGGCCACATTGAGACACAGCAGTGTGCTCTCAGTTCCACCATGTTGAGTGCTGCCAAAGGTAAAGGTAGTTTTTTCTTTAGTATACTTCTGGAATGAAATCGAATCAAAATAGTACTTGGATTACTTCTGTCACTGACAAGTACATTACAGAAGTACTATACAGAAAGTACTTCAGGACTTGTATTTTAATAAATATATTGTCTAGTTGATGAAAATAGTATGTGATTACATTGTGATACGAAAAAATACTTTTTAGGTGAAGTCATGAGATTGAGAACTGTCCTGGAGTCATCGCAGAGGCACATCCACAGCTCTTCACATTTGTTCAAGCTGGCGCAGGATGCCTTTCGCTTCGCAACGCCAGAAAATGGTCCCAGACACCCAACACTATTGAGCGTAGCTTTTGAGTTGGGATTACAAGTAATGAGAATGACGCTGTCCTCGTTGAACTGGAGGAGAAGGGAGATGGTTAGGTGGCTGGTGACGTGTGCCACTGAGGTTGGGGTGGACGCCCTCATGTCCATAATGCAGAACTGGTACCAGTTCTTCACGGCGACTGAAGCGACGGGGCCCGTAGCGACGACGATCATGAACCACAGCACTATCATGAGACTCAACCTCAACTTCGCCCAGCAGGAAGAACTGTCCAGTTGCGCGAGGACGCTGGCCTTGCAGTGTGCAACTAAGGTGGGATTTTTTTATTTATTCTCTTTGGTTAGGTTGGGCTCCTTTTTTTTCTTTTTATAACCTATTTTGTAAGAAGATACTCAACATCTTTGTGTTGATATTATGAATATACTGACTTGTTTCTTGTTGAAAATTAATAACACTGTCCGTGATAATAATAATTTTAGAATTTTCACAACGAATTTGAAAAATTAAATTGATTGTGAAAATTCCATAATTATTATCATGTGATTCGTCTAGTTTTCTGACCTTCCCACTTATATTATATACAACTTTTGTTGTAATTTGTCGTTATTTGAAAAATATTCCATGTATTTTAAAGGATCCCCCAAATTGTGCCTTGAATGCCCTAACATTGTGCGAGAACGAAGCATTGGCCTTCGAAACGGCCTACCAGATTGTCGTAGATGCGGCGTCTCACATCATGACTTCTTCTCAGCTGTTCACGATCGCACGATACATGGAACACCGGGGCTACCCCACCAGGGCCTATAAGCTAGCCATGCTTGCCATGAAAAACGTCCATCTCGCCTACAATCAGGTAATTGTTTATATACAACTCATTTTTTATTTTTCTCCCTATGTATGCATGAGTTATATGTGAGCACTTAGTATCTTACGTACATGAATTGCCGAACCACTCACAACATGGGTATTCATTTTTGGGAAAGAAAGTGTCTGGCTTTCTACTACTCCATCTTGATACAAAAGAAAGAATGAGGGAATCTTCCAAAGAAAGGAACTATATATGGAGCAAAAAAGCAATATGCAGACACAAACTGAAAGAAAGTCCTCCTGAAACAGCTACTTTCATATAAACATTGATTTACACGAAAGAAAAAAGTTATTTCGAAACAAATACTTCTATATGAATACTGAATTATACAGAAGATACTCTTCTCTACTCAGTTTGTATTTTAAACATTCGTTGTGGAATAAAAATCAGATATCATTCACATGAGTTCTACTTTAAATGAATGGGAATAAATTGCACTTACATGGAACACTGTCATCCTCACTGGTATACATCGATGTTTCGCCTCAAGACACTTGCCCTAAGGCTCTTCAATACCAAATTGGATAACATTATAGAAAATACACACACTCCATTCATGAATTACTATTTTTAATGTCACGGAATAAGCTTGATCTCCTTATGTCATCGATGACTTCGTAATGTAATTCATTCACCTATTTGATTCAATCCCAGCCAAGAGGAATCTTATTTGGGTATTAAAATCCACAGAAACTCTAGTCTATGACTACAGTTGAGGAAATGAAGATGCTTTTATGACTATTGGTTTATTTTTAGACTTATCTAGAGCTTTTGATAGCCTTAATAACAGTCAAGTCATGATGAAAATTACCCTCCCGGTTCCAAGAGAAGAAGAAAAAATTATTGACCGTTAACAGATTTGGGCCGACCTAATTTGATGATTTCTAATTCCCTAAAGAATAAAGGTTTAATATAACGTTTATAAAACCATGTTCGATGTTAAACATAGGTCAAACTGAAAGAATATTTTAAACACGCTTGAAAGAACACAAACAGTTTCCTGAATAGAAAAGTGGATACAATGTATGCTACCTACCTCCTTACAGGACACATGAATTGAATCATGAATTAAAAATTATTCATTTCTAGAATAAAGTACGGGAGTAAAAGTACAAAATTTCTTAACTTTTAATGAACAATCGAATTGAACTGAAAAGCACCCCATTACTTAATATGTTCTTACAAGATACATGCGTTGGCTCTCTGGAATAAATCATAATATAAGGCTTTTATTAGTTGATGAAATGATTAGGTAGTTAAAACTAGATCAGAATGAATTATCTTATAGAACTGTAAATCATAGTGGTTTTCAGACTATAGAATGTTTCAATCTAAAAGTAGTTAGTCCAATCCCGCTAAGCTATTACATAGGGAAACACTACTTGTTGCATAGTTAAAAAATGGTTGATATATTTTTGAATAAATTATTGGAAACTATCTTGATGGAAGGTCATATGTTTTTGTTTCAGGACACCCACCCGGCGATAAATGACATTCACTGGGCATGCGCCTTGAGCCATTCGCTCGGCAAGACGGAGCTGTCCAATATGATCCCTCTGCTGGTGAAGAACGTCCAGTGCGCAACCGTTCTCTCCGACATCTTGCGCCGGTGTAGCATGACGGCGCCCGGCATCTCGTGCCCGCACCCGCCGCCCCCTCCGCCTCTGGACAAGCAACATGCGCCGCACCCGCACCGGGCTCGGTGCGCTACCGGGGGCGTCAAGCCGCTCTCATACGACCGCCCTCCTTTGCGCCAGCTGCTCGAGGCGGCCGTCGCGGCGTACATTAACACGACGCACTCGCGCCTCACTCACATCTCGCCGAGACACTACGGAGACTTCATCGACTTCCTGACGAAGGCGCGAGACACGTTCGTACTGGCGCACGACGGACACGGCCAGTTCTCGCAGCTGATCGAGAACATGAAGGTCGCCTATAAAGGCAAGAAGAAGCTCATGTTCCTTGTCAAGGAAAGATTCGGCTGATACGCGGCGACTAGGAGGAGGTGCACCTAGCCGGGATGCTGGTGCTCTCCCCTCGCTCGCAGACAGTGAGAGGGACCTGACGAGGACTTTTTGTCCTTTTCGAGGGTTGCGAGTTGTAAAATATTGAAACTGCGAAACGTTTTTGTTGTTTGGGAAATTCAGGTAGTTTTACTAGAAAAAAACTCATGTCCCAGTTGATTGTCACTTGTAGATTTGACCAGAAAAAAATTGAAAAAGAAAACTCTTCAGCAGATATTAGTTTTTGGGAACAACTTTTTGATTTTTTACTTCTCCATCTCTAAATAAAAACTGTTTTCATCTCTCAAATCATAGTAGGTATTCATAATGCTTCAATTTAAATAAAACAAATCAATAAGATAAGATTATATGAAAAGTAAGAAACAAATAAAAGATTTATTAAAACAACGACAAAAATAAAATTAAAACAACAATAAAAATTAATTGGCGCTCCGGGGCGACTTCATTGATTCCAGTGGCGCATTTGCTTTTTCAGCTGTAGGAAAACCCGGAAAAACCTG
>WOGN01003857.1:732-14745 GCA_015342105.1 Leptinotarsa texana
TGAATCTATCTAGTAGAGAACGTAGAGTTTCACAGACTTGGTGTTTAACCCACCTAAGATGACAAACCACTATCATGCCCAGATATTTCGCATTATTGGCTCTTTTAATCGTAATAGTTTCATACGAGCTTATATTAATTTTCAACTTGTCATAGTCCGGGAGGCCACTGACGTAACAAGAAAATGAAACGAAACAGGGTTTTTCATAGTTTATTGAAAGTACTTTTTCATTCAACTCGTCCCAAGTATCATCCTCATACATAACGACAGTGTCGTCTGCGAAACTGGAAACCGTACCTAAGCTATTGAAGGTAAGTATAGAGTTTATATAAATTATAAAAAGTATTGGACCGAGTACGGTTCCTTGAGGTACTCCACATCTTATTTGTAATTTTTTGCTCAATGTTTCGTCTATTCTCACACATTGTTTTCTATTTAGAAGGTAAGTTTCCAGTAATTCAAAATGTTTTCCTCTAAATCCTAGGCAATACTTCTAACAACTGCGTATTATTGACCGTGTTAAAGGCTTTTACAAGATCTAAAAAACACATTGGGATGGATGGCCTTTATCCAAATCTTCATAGATTTTGGTTGTAACTAAGTCGATTGCATCTTCCGTAGATTTACCATTTCCGAACCCAAATTGCCATTTTGAAATCAAATTATATTTTTCTATTCATTCCATCATTCTTATTTTTATGACTTTTTCTGGTATTTTTGCTAAATTACTAATAAGAAAAATTGGGCAACAGTTACGTGGATTCTTTTTACAGCCTTTTTTAAAGAGAGTCTCTTTCCAAACCTGGATAGTTGATACATTTTATCATTTGTTTAGAGTCGTTTTGCTGAAAATCTTTATTCATTTGTATGTATTTTTGCTATGATAGTGTAATGATCTATTATGTTTGTCTTCATCACGTATGAATTAATATCAGTATTTTCTGATTTTGCTTTGATAAAGAAATGATCTAAGCATGTTCCGCTTTCTGGTCTTGTAACGTTATTGATGTACGACATGAAATAAAAATCATAAAGTGTATTCAAATATTCCGCTGCCACTTGATCTTCTTTTAAAATATTTATGTTTATATCGCTCGTGAAAATATAGTAGCCGCAATTTTTAGATGCAGTTTTCAGCAGATACTCCCCAAATTCCATGAGGAAGTCAATCCATGAAAGAGAAATACCTATCATTGAAATAGTTTTGGAGCGAAACGCATATGCAGCGCAGTTTGTGGAAAGTTCTCCCAATGGAATTCGTAAAAGCAATACACAACATATACGGATCTCACAATCACCACAAATTCATCAATATACATACCTCATAACTGACGTCATACCGTATGATCCCGGTTTGATAGAGAAATTGAGACTCATCGGTTATAGATATGATGAGGACATTTCATTTTATTGGTGTATGTCAAACAAATTGAATCTATTCACAATTTGAGGAGAAAGTTTTGAAGTAAAATTCTGGTTTTGAAAACAGAAAAAGGTTATTGCGGATTACATTTGTTAGAAAATTAAAATAGTTCTTTTGCTCTTTAATTTGACGCGACTCATCAATTATAAATGTTCTTTCTCGAATTTGTCGTTTTTTTCTTTGAATTGTCGTTTTAACTTAATTCTTTTTTCATCAAAATATTGAACCTAACTATTCTGGATGGAAACTAATGGATATAACTTTAACCATGTGATGAATTGAATGAGTAAATCAAAAAATCTTATTTGACTATGTTTAGTCAAATAAGTAGTCATGTATGCTCATTCATCAGCATACATGACTACTTACACTAGTTATAAAAACAGGCTTCGATATCGTATTTCATTCACAATTTTCACATATTAATTTTTGTGCTAAACAGGTTTCGGTTGTTTCATAACTCTGCAGAAATAAAATAATTTCTGGCGGAGGTGCAAGGTTTTGGGCACCAGTATTTGGAAATGATTTGGTCATTGACAGAAAAGTTAAAGTCGCCTTTTTGATGAACATTACAGTATCAAATCAGTCTATACGTGAAAATTATCACCTGAAAAACGTTCCATAAGAGATGTGCTCTTCGATACCTTCACCTTCATTCATTTATAATTTTATCATAATTGCGTGTTACATTCATAGCTGTGCACTCCAAAACTTTGTTGTTTTTAATCAACAATACTTCAAAAAATTAGTAACGATGAATCGGATCAATTACACCAACAATTCCTGAGAGTTTGATGAAGCCATCTTCAAATTTGAAGAAATTATTTGATAGCCTACTAGGATATATTTCAGAAGTGTTCGACTTTCTGCCTTGATATTTTCATGAAAGTTTGAGAACAATTTATGTGGTCTTCTAATGTAAGTATATACATTTTTTTATTCGAAAATTAAAATATAATTGTGAAAGTATTTTATATTTGTCATTCAAACTAATATGATTTTCACTTGAATTACACATTTCCAAAAGCAATATTGAGGTTCAAATAATTTCAACAGCCGAAATTGTTGTATTGTTATAATGTCTAATACGACCCTTCGAAATATCATGCTCAGCTGAACCCCAGAAACGTTCATGGATGAATGAATCATTCCGAAAACTTGGATATAAAAAGTAATGTATCTCATACAGCCCAATACGCTAATTGACTACAAACTCAATAAACGAAAACAATATTATCAGTGAGTGGGGTATGCTTGAAGCCAGGCAGTAAACAAATCCAAAGAAATGAACTTTAAATGTTCAAGCGAATCTCGGATATACCAACACAGTAGGTTAAATGGACTGACGCCTATCAGAAAACAAGCTAGGGCCACGTTAGTGGTATTAGCCAGGAGAGTAGTTGTTTTCTGATAGGCGTCAGTCCATTCAATCTACTGTGCAGGTATATCCGAGAATTGGCTTGAATATTTAAATTTCATTTCTTCACAAATGAAAACTATTTATATATATATAAATACAAAAAGATGAGTACTATTCCGATAATCCACAATTCGATTTCAACTCAAGGGTAAAGATCCACCAGTAAACAGCTGTTTCAGCCATCCACAACGTAGAGCAAGAAAAACGTTCTGCAAAAGTCCAGGAACAGTCAAGTAGTTTGGAGAAGTTTCAACCTAAACACTATCGCAAAACTAACGGTTTGTCATGCCACATTTTTCTATTTTTAGACTTTATAAAGCATCTAAATATCTATTACCATTTGCCCATCCCAAAAATTTTAGACAGTTTATTGTATAGTTGTTGTTCAAGGCGTGTTGATCGACACTCCGAGTGTGTTCTCAGAAACGAGTTTTAGTGGTTTGTTAAATCTGACCTAGCGAGAAAGACTCACGAAGAAAAATAATCATCGAATCGAATCGAATTATCTTCAAATGGTGTCTCAAGTACTTCAAACCAATGGTTTGTTGTTTTTCGAAGATTTTCCAATACATACAGTTACTTTCAGAATTAAATCCATTAAATTTTTGAAAACTCAAAATAACATAATTGATAGACCGATTCTCAAAGGCCAAACAGCAATATATTAAGAACTGAAATCCCTTCTCAATGGGATAACATTCGACTCTCAAACACGTTGAAAAAATGGGGGAGATGACACACTTCTCATTGGTTTCGAGTTTCTGCAATGATGTTTGAGTCAAGACTTGCGGTAAATTTTCGACGCTTCACCCTGCATACAATATGTAGAAATATAGATCATCCAGAATGAAAATGCATATTTGAGTCAATCAATTTTCAAATAACTATAAGTTTGAAATCAAATTGAGATGTTTGTTATCATCACTACGAATCCAAGCAACCTATATTTTACCTGAATTTTTATGAAAACATGTGAGAACCTGAATCAATCAGTTTGACGTCTCATCGTGCTGTCTCTGAATTTGTTAAAACTTTCGAAACAACCAAATCACAATCAGATTCAGAAACGATCTAACGCAACATCCACATAATTGTTGAGTCGCAAGCTCTGCCAGATTTCCCTCCCAAATTGGATTAACAGTCCGTTTGCATATATGTAGATGAGCGCATTTTTCTCAATTCTTACCCAATCTTCATAAATTTCCCATTATGGCTTTGGTCCTTACGTTCTTGGATTCTTTCGAATACAGATCTAATTTTCAAATGTCTATTCATTTATTGAACGCTTTTCTTATAAATTACAGCTGGGACAATTTTTGTAATTAAAGAAAGCGCTGTAATTATCCAGGAGTGTATAGAGTGCTAATCTGAATTAATCAACTATCGAAACAGGCTCTCAACCGGTTAATATGGAGTGTTAAATACCTGGTATCATCGCTTTGGAGTTGTTTGGTTTCATGCCATTAATTCCTTTCAAGGTACTCCTAACAGATTCAGCAGCGTAAACTGGTGAATACTTGATTAGAGGAATAGATCGTCTTCTAATTAATTTGATTATAGTGAAAATAATTATGTTTAGTCGTCAGAAAATCCAGTAGTGAATAGATTAAATACATCATACATAAACACGTAAATAAAAAATTGAGTTACATAGGCAACACGTGACTGTCGTGAAACTCAGAGTTAAAATATTAATTTTACTTTGGAAATACATTCTGTTGGAACATCTGTTGATAACATCAAAACTAAAAATGTGTTGAGCTGTCACGATGAGGTTTTGCTGTGATTGTATATTGTTTTTACTGTTCAAGTATCTACAAATTAACATGGATATCATACCCAGAAGACTATAAATTTAGGACTTCAAGAATCTTCGAAAATGACAGAAGTTTTGAATTGACGAAAACGAATTCTACCAATGCGTGCCACCATTTGGAGAACAATCATTATTTCAACATTAACTTCGACTTACTACATAGAGAAAATTTAAGAACTAGCTTCTGCCTGCGGCTTCGCCCACGTAGAATTTGGTTTGTTACACTAAGTTCCGTGACGTTTTATTGACCTAAAGCTTTTGGTTCCCAACTTTAAAACTGACAAAATTCAATGCAATTTTTGAACCCCCATTTTTTCTTGGGGGGGTGGAAATTTTCCTGATTCCTTTTCTTGATGCTTACTTACGCTATACAAAGAACCTACCTGTATATTTCAAGATTCTAGGTTCAGTAGTCCGACTGTATGTTAATATAAAAACAGTCAACATCTAACTACAGTAACTACAAAATATGCACTAACGGATTGGTTCAAGTTACACCGTCGTGTACTTCTTCTCATATTGGTCCTCCAGTATTCAATTTCTGATTTCAAAATTCTAATTAATTCATCAAAAGAACTAATAGAAATTTTGAGGCGATTAAAAAAATGGTTTTCGCTTGCCGGAGTTTACCGGTTGTTGCTTGTATGTTATTTCATTGTAATTTCAGTTTTTTGCTTAATAAAATTGTTTTTTCAGTTAACCTTTTTAATTTCTTTATGGATTCTTTCAGGGAGTTCAAATCAATGTACATCTTATAAGACAATGGGAGTCCGAACTGATGGAATACACCACGAAACATTGTCAACCATTTTCAAACAAAACATAAAAATTTTCTTCTTGTCGGGCAACCAGATGTGGATGTACCCCAAACGATCGTACCTTCCTATGTCTTCTCCTTCTCCTCAAAATAAGAAATAGTAGTGCTTTTTCTTCGAAATCCATATTGAAACTGACACTAAACTCTGACACCACAAAATATAGATTTCAGTTGCCTGCAAGTGCGGTTTATATGACTGCAAATCGACCATAAAATATGGTTGGGTCAACCGCGGAGTGCAGTCAACGTTGCCACAATGTTGTGGTTGCCTCAACTGCAAATATGTGGTCCGTGTACGGCCGGACTGAATGTTCTGGCGATGTATTGAATTTATTGGAGCCCCTGGAGACACCCTACATTTTGTTTTATGAGCATTGGTAGATCAAGATCTTCAGATGATGGTGTGCTGCAGGTTTTTTGGAGTTTTCCTGCAGCTTGAAAAGCAAATACGCCATTGGAATCATTGAAGTCGCCCCGGAGCGCCAATTAATTTTTGTTGTTGTTTTATAGTTTCATGATTTGTATTTTGGAAGTATCATTACACTGTTGTTTGGAAGATATGTCAATCTTAACAAATGCTGATGAATAACATCGAAACTCCAATTATGTGACATATAAAGAAATTGACAACACTAACACAATCGTCATCGAAGTCTGCCCTCACGCTTTTGGGTAGCGTTCTCGGCGATGGCGCTTCATTGCTTAGACTGCCCCTCCACCCCCGCGCATCTCTTCCCGTCGTCTTATAGTAGACGCGATGCATAATGGCTTTCTGCGTTGCGTCAAATTATTCTTATTGTGATACCTTCTAAACGATTCGTCCAAATTACTTAGTATAAAAGACAAAGTTTATCTATAATAAATACTTAAAACGACAATTATATCAATTGTATTAAGAACTTGATCGATATACTAAAATGTGCATTGTGAAAAAGTCTCCAATTTAATTGTACATATGTTTCAGTATTTTGCAAACATTGGTAACTTACTACATGAGAGGTTGATATAATATGCTATCCCGGACTTTTATCTAGAACTATTCAAGGTAAACAATCTTCTTGTAACTCCAACGATATAGGCAGCGTACGCCAAGATAGCTCTCAAGGAACAATAATTTTTCCACCCCACTCAATACTCATCGTTATATTGTGACCAAAATTAGACAAAACCTTTGTAAATTGTATCCCATATGTTATTCTGATGTATAATCTATATTTATCTAGGCGTTTAGGCGTGAGAGAAACACACACATATAAATATACATACATTTATCCTTCCTCACAAACTTTCACATTTATAAAATTAGTATAGATAGTATAGATATAGATAATTTGTAGATCTGTATGTATTTTATTACTACCGATGAAGCTACAGTGTAAGCAAAACGAGTCTAGAATAAAAATTTTATTTATGAAAGTTGCGTAATTATCATCATGGATATTTTTGAGGATATTCGAAAGAATGTCAAATTTGACAGGTTCAAACTAGCACAAAGTTACTGCTTAATCAAATTTTGATTATATCTAGAAAGTTACTTCCATATTTGTGGACTCAAAGTGACACTTTTCAAGTACATTTTAAAATGAAATGTAAGTTCAAAAATCAAGTTTGACTTTGAGAATATATTTTGAAGTAAGGAATTCTCAAAGCTTACTTGCGATTAAAATGAATACATTTTTTTTTGTGAAATCATGACTTTGCTCATCTGTGATTGGCCCCGAATTAGTGAGTTATGCATTCGCTCAACTATGATTGGTCCGAAGGTGTGAGTAATGGATTATTCTGTCTACTTTCTCAACAGGAAAATGAAAAGATTCGATTTTTTCCAAAAGTCACAGAAAATATATTTGCTTATTTCTGATTGGCTCAAAGATGTTAAGTAAACTGTAACTGATACGGAAGAGTTGAGTAATGAATAAATGCTTCATCGGAGAATGAAACTGAAGTTCATCACCAAACAAAAAACGGTCAGATAATTGACCCTTTTTCATCAGTCATGAAGAAAAACTCAAAGAACTTGTTATTTATTCTGATATTCCTCATACGTCTGGATTAAACGATCATAATCGGAATTCCCCTTTGATATTTGTTCGTCGCTCTGGAAGATTTTCTTGTGCGAAAAAGAACCCAATAATCTGATGTACATAAATTGAGTAGTCTCGTACGATTCCTCATGGGAAACGCATTTCCAAATCGAATCGAATGTAAAGGTTAGAAGAAGTTTATGTGCATGAATATCTAAACAAAGCAAAGGTAGAACTTTATTTAACATTTCTGCTCTTTTATCAGATTGTTTCTACTAATTTGCATCTGAAAACTCCAGGAAAACTATTGAATTACTCGAAATTTAATCTAACGTACATTATGTGCAGAAAGAAAGGTTCATGTAAGGCTTGATGCAATGAAAAATATGACTTCTATTTGAAACTGAACTTGATAAGAAAATATCAATTTTTTGTAACCACCGTGCATTCATGAATCTTTAATGGAACTTGAATCAAAAACCAACTGATTTCTACTTTCTACTTTCCTTATAGATTCAATCCCATGTATTAACATAACTCAATAGTCCTAGAAGAAGAAGAAAAATATTAGCTCATACTCAATCTGAGTTACAATAAATTACGAAGATATGATTTTGACAATAATCAAATCCTCTCACAATTTCATTTATTTCAATGAACTTTATTTCCCCATTCAGAGGATTGGAGATTTCGAAAAAGTTTTCCTCAGACGTTCGAACGTCCTTTGTCCAAACAAGTTTTGAAAGAAGTGACGAGAAAAAGAAAAAATCAAAGAAATATTGGAAATACAAAGAGGATTCGGATGTATATTGATATGATAATGTGAGAAAAGTTTATTTATTAATAAAATATTTTATTGATTATTTTCTGTATGTACATATACAGTGTCATCCCCAAAGTATGCACCATATGGGAAACTTACTTATTAAGGGTTTTTAGGCAGAAAGTTATTCCTGATAAAAGTTTGTGCTTCCCCTGAAACTGAACATGCACCAACAAAATACAGTACAACACACGTACTATACGAGAATCCTTCGAATATTTGATTTTGTAACAAGAGTAAAGTACTCTTATTTTGGAAAATCTTGCGAAATGTTCTTCAAAAAAGTTGTTCAGCATTGAAAAATACATCTAGATTTGAAGTCACGGCCATCTAAGTGAAGTTTTATTTTTCGCCCATTTTTTTCAAATGGGGACTACGAAAAAATGTTTGCTAAAACGATAAATAAACAGCATCCTGTAAACGATGGTTCATTTTGAAAGCTTATAATATCACAAATTACACAATAGTCGTGTTAACTACGGTAATTTTTTTTGAAAAGTGAAATTATTTTAAAAGTTTGTGGTGCTAGGTTATTTTTAATTGTGTTCACCGAAAATTAGTCAAAATTATACAGTATTGTCATAAAAATGTAATATTCAATAATATCAAATCAAAAAACATCAAAATGAAATAGATATTTCGGAACAAACTCATTGATTTTCTGGAGATTCAACTTGAAACACTTATTATTTTGGGTAAGAAAATCTTCAAAAAATCTTTGATTTTGTTCCATTGATAATTTTGTGATTTCATATCTTTAAATAATAAGTTTTTGTTACAATACTGTATAATTTTGAGTAAATTTCGGTGATAAAAAATAAAAATAACTTTGCACCAAAAACTTTTAAAATTACCTTTTCAAAAAAATTGACCGTGATTAACACGACAGTTGCGTAATTTGTAATATTACAGGCTTTCAAAATAATTCGTCGTGTACAGGATGCTGTCTCTTTATTGTTTTAGCAAAAATTTTTTGTAGTTCGCATTTAAGAAACGTGTAAAAAATAAAACTCCCCTTGGATGGCCATGACTCCAAATCTAGATGTATTTTTCTATGCTGAACAACTTTTCCAAATAACATTTCCTGAGATTTTTCAAACTAAGAGTACTTTAGTGTTGTCACAAAATCAAATATTTGAAAGCTCCTCGTATATTAAGTGTGCTGTACTGTATTTGGTTGGTGCAGGTTTAGTTTTAGGGAATGCACAAACTTTTATCAAGAATAATTTTTTGTCGAAATCCCTTAATAAATGAATTTCCCATATGGTGTATACTTGAAAATCAAACAATAAACTGTACCTATTAATCAGTTTCATTATTTCAGTATCATTATTTTTAAGCCACGTTTCACAGAATGAAAAATAATACGTGCTCGCTAGTTAAATTATTACAATACTACCAACAATTTACGTCTATCGCACAGCGCACAGTGAACATTGATCGTCTGCCTGACGAGAGAGGAGAAGCCTGCCTTCCGCTGACGTATGCGTGGGTGGAAGGAAATCCAGACAGACTGGCGACATATCGCGTTAGGTAACGAAGCGGTTTACCCTCAATAAGAAGTTCTCTTCAAAAACCAAAGTGGTTTTCGCAGAAAGTGAATTTCATTCACACATATGATAAAAACTAGAATAAAGGCGACAGAACCAGGTACTAATGAAAGTCGTTTCACGAATGTTTGTCGAGATAATATCTGATATAAAACTGAAATAGATCAATTTCAATACACAAATTTCACTAGTTTGAACTTCCATTGTCTAATATATAAAATGATTTAAAATCCTTGAAACAACTAAAGAAGAAGTATTAAAAATAAATAGCTGTAAATAACAATTATATTAAGCAGAAAAACCAAAAATGAAATGATAGTGAAATAAAATGCAAGTAAAAATAAAACAATTGAACAAAAATTAAAAATAAAGAAATACAAAACGGAAATAAAGTTAAAAATAAAAATGTTAAGAGATTTCAAGCCAAGTTAGTTCACGATGTTTCGATTGTTAGTATCCACAATTCCTTCGAGAGATGACTATTTATGGGTCATTCGAGTACTTTCACTTATCCCTGCTTTTCATTTTTTTTCCGCTTAACTTGTTCAGTGGGAAATGACCGTTTGGCGGGAGTTGGCTATTTTTCGCTTGATGATGGGTTTCCATATGTTGCGTATTTCTACACTGGTTTAGCTGAATACGTTGTTGGAAGAAAATCAGATATCATTCACAGGAGTTCTACTTTAAATGAATGGTAAAAAATTGCACTTACTCAGTACACTGTCATCCTCACTGGTATACATCGATGTTTCGCCGTGAGACACTTGTCTTAACGCTCTTCAGTACCAAATTGGATAACATTATAGAAAATACACACAATTCATTCATGAACTATAATTTTTAATGTCATCGATGACAGTAGAAATCCAAAACCTTTCTTTCCCAAAAATTAATATTAATATATAACCCTTTCAATTCAAATAAGAATCCAGCTAGGATTAAATCAAATAGGTGAATGAATGTCATTACGATGTCATCGATGACATAACTAGATCAAACTTATACCATAACGAATGTTTGGAATACAAACTGCGTAGAGAAAGGTATCTTCTCTATAATTTAGTGTTCATATAAAAGTATTTGTTTCGAAAGATTTTTTTTCTTTCGTATAATTCAATGTTTATATGAAAGTAGCTGTTTCAGGAGGTCTTTTCTTCAATTTGTGTCTGAAAGTTACTTCTATGCATGATCTACACATCCATGTATAGAGTTACCTCTTTTCAAATTGATTACTTTCTTCCTTTCTTTGGAAGATTCCCACATCTTTTTTTGTATCAAGATGGAGTAATAGAAAGCCAAAAACTTTTTTTCCCAAAAATTAATCATTCCTAAAAATATAACCCCTTCAATTCAATACGGGTTTGTTCTACCACTACCACTACCACTTGGCCTTGTACATTTGCTGGTCAACCTTGAATCATTGAGGACGTTCTAACGATCCCGTAGATTCCACAATTTTTTTGTTACATTCGATTTGCAAGAGGTAATCATAGGGAATCATAGTGTTCTTTCATACTTCCTTCCAAGTGCAAGTGAAGTTTTGCTCACCTTACGATTTGATCTTCACAAACTTTATTTTCGAAAATATATCACATATTTCGCTATCACAAAAGCTTTTTCACTATGGAGAAGCTACTGTGATAGCGATCACACGATCAAATGATCGTGTGAACATGGTCGATGTTTGGGCTTTGTGGAGGCCGTTTTCAATCAACAATCCGTGGTTAACTTATTCAAATACCTTATCCATCGTCTAATCAGCGTGATTTTGATGGCCATGTTCAATGAACCTTTTTTCTGAAGTACGAAAAATCACTCACTAGCAGCGCTAGTAGTTCGATAGGGACAAACACTGCCTAATTCTCATATAAACAAATGGTAAAGTACAATTAAAAAAGAATTTTTTTAACAGAAGGAGATGTTCCTGGAGCAAAATTAAAATTGGCAACGTTAAACGATAACAATGTGGTAACATTGAAACGTTGGCTTGCATGCCTTAATTCAAACGTAACTGGAAAAAAGTGAATTAATAGACAGGTAAGTATACAGACTCTATTGAAAGAGTAGCGGTAGATTCAAACTGTAATAAATAAAATTAAAAATAATTATGAATTTCAGATTTATTTCCGAGTGGAATATGAATCGAATATAGATGGTAATGAAATAAAAAACGATTGAGGTTATATCTCATTGTAATCAATGGTAAATAACTATTTCATGTTTAGAGCATACATATGAATATTAATTTTCTTTTTTGCACTGTTAAATCCACTCTTCTCGAAGCATGTATCCATTTCTTACATCTAACCTCATTAATATGAGGTTTTATTAATGGTATAAAAACACGTTTTCTTTTGGATGTCGATTATCCGACGTACAATTAGCAGAATAGCAATACTTTGTTGGCATTATACTAACACAAAATAATTTTTTAATCAGATTTATATTTCTGAATAATAAATTAATATTACGTAAATAACACTGTTTTACATGTGAATAGTTTATGTTTGTCCGTACTACTAGTGCTGCCTCTCGTGACACGTTTGCTACACTATTCTCAGGAAAAAGGCTCATTTCGAATAAGGAACCTGTTCCAAACGTCAGTCCAGAGACAAGTGCAGTCAAATGAAAGGTAGTGCACTATGATCAACTTTCATCGCCCCAGTTGTTCTCGAACACCGTAAAATTCACCGAGAGGGAACTGTCGTAGCATCAAATAACGCAGACAATATGATACTCCGGCGACGCTGTCCTGAATAACTCGAATGGGTCTTTTGTAGTGTGCCATGAGGAATGTGACACCGAAATGGATATGGAGAATGAGTGTTTATTTGTTCTTCAGCTGCACTGGCGAAACGTGCTGATTTTGCGAGTGACACATATATTCCAATGAAAATGAGGGAAAAATGTGTTGACCTACAATTATTCGCAGAGAGCTAACAACTGGTAGAGGTCTCAAAATGCATTTTTACAAATGAAATATCGAATGATTTTTATTGACTGTGTGCTAAAAAGTCATGGATGGTTAAAATTCAAAAATATCGATTTGAGGTTATCTACAAATCATAATTCCCTAAGCATCACAATTTCGAACATGGAGATTAGCTACTACGTTCAGTAGTCATGTAATTAATGAATTATTTGTTGATTGTAGTGATCATGAGGAAAATAACTTCAGACTACTAAAACATCTTCATCTCACTCTTTGAAAACTTTTTTGTGGATGAATCAATGTATCTCACTGATTATTGGTTATTCAACCTTCCACAGTCTGACAAATTGAAAATCTAAATGAATGGTGATTGTTTCTTGTTGATACACTCGTCTCGAACATATGTTTATAGTTTCAGCTGTAGAGCATGTTTAGTTTATTGATGAGAGGCATACAAGTTCGGGTATTCCGCGATTTCCTGCTATCGAAAACAATTATTGCCCTGTGTCATCTAGCCCCTGTTACCTAGTCCCTGTCATCTAGCCCCAGTCATCTAGTCACTGCCATCTAGCCCGTGGGGTAAGTGATCATTGGATCCGAGAATCATGTGCCCTGAGCAAACGCAGTGAGCCAAGAATGACAGCCTTCTGCATCTGTGCCGCTAAGATTTCTGCCTTGGTGCGGCAAGCCGGTATGATCTTGAGATTCGAGAGTAGACAGGACATCATTTCACCAAGGGCTCCAATAATCAGAACAACCATCTTGACAGAGTGATCTGAATAGAGTCTGCCGAGTTCGAAGAGAAAAATCTCGATATTTTATCTGTTTTTCCTCCTTTTTTCTGACGATTTTCTTATCGCCAGGAGCTGAAAACTCAACGACAAATATCGTTTTGCTCTGATGATCGAGAAGGACTACATCAGGCTTATTAGCTTGTATGATCCTGAGGGTGGGGAACGAATAGTTCCGACAAATTCGACACATCTCGTTCCCCACAACGGATTCAATATTCCCCGGAGCGTAGGGCAGCATCGGTGCTGCCCTACGCTGCCCATGCTGAAAGCAAGTGCATTAGGGTCTCGGGCACCTCGCGGCAGGCCCTGCACCTTGTGTCAGGAACTTCTATACCCATCACGCCACTGCGGTAGACCAAGGTGTTGAAGACACCATCCCCTCAGTTTCCCCCTCAGTTTCCCCCTCAGTTTCCG
>WOGN01003858.1:0-14744 GCA_015342105.1 Leptinotarsa texana
GGAAATTCACAAGCATAAACATTGCGGGTGCAACCTGTTAAATGACCAAATCGATTTAATTTACTCTCTGGTTTTTAAATTGGCATATGCATATTGTGAATTGTAAATTCAGGTAGTCGGTCTCAGGTACTCAGTCAAGTACCTGAATGGTATATATTAGCGAATGTAATGTATCTTTTTAGTTTATTGTTTAAAGTTTGAAAATATCCATATGGGATGAAACTGCAGTAACGTTAGTTACAAATAAAAATGGTAAAAAACATAGAAATTTTAATATAATTATTATTTTCAGCTATTGTTTTTAATTTTTCATTTGTGTTGCTTCTTTTAGTGATTTCAGAGCATTTTATATATCTAATATTTGACAATGGAAGTCCGAACATCACTGCAGATTTTTCCCAACACCAAACCGTTATTTCAACACCTTGGGGAAAAACTTCACTAATATTCTTTACTATACCAAAGGTTCCAAACAGTGCATCACAATAATGGATGTCTGAACTAATGAAATTCAAATATATTCAAATCTATCTTTGAATTTTTGTTTATGTATTATTCGCTGTTTTTGTTCGGAAAATAATGTTAATCAAACTTGAGTATTTTCACTAAATGTACATTTAATTTTTTTTCTTCTTCTATGACTTTCATTATGGCAAATAACCTAATGTCACGTTTAAATTACACGATGTAAACAACAAAAAATGTGCCGCGTAAAGGGCATACACTGAAACAGATTGTAAGTTGAAGGAGGAGGAATCGAGTTACTATGGACTCATCTTGCTCTCAAACGCATACGTATAGTGCTCTCGCGCTCTCTCTCTCTCGGCTGAATAATTTTTGGTCAATACAATTTGTCTGACTAATGAAGTGTAACTTTGTAATAGTTTCCTCAATAACATATTTAAAAATCGGACATGTGCAAATAAGTCAAATTCATTTATTTTTTGTCGAGCTTTAAAGCGCCTCACAAAAGTTTTGTTCCATGGAAATTGTCTGACTCTTATAACACTATCTTAGAATAATATTTTACGAAACATAAGTATATAAAAAACGGCCGTATAAATTTAAGTGAAGCACGTGTTGCGGTTTTATAATCTGATCAGTGGAAATCTCAAAATTGAGTGTTACTTGTATACGTTATGGATTTTCATAAAGTGTCGGCTAATTATATTATATTTTTCAGTGATAAATAATAAAATAATAACAGATAATAAATAAAATTCGTCGTTTTGGGTGTTGTACTTTGGGGTACGCAGGGCAGCCACGACAGTTGGCTGTGTGAACTCCTTTGCAGTTATTGCACTTTGGAGGCTTTCAATTGTATTCCAGCGTGTATTCAAAAAGATTCGTAGTTACGCCACTAATAAGATTGATAAGATAATAAGAATCGCCAGAATAGAATGATTCAATTTTTCTCAGATGTCAAATTCAATAATGAAAATAAACTTTTGAATTGTCTCTATCATCAATTATAATCAGATTTGTGTAAGTAAAAATTTTCCAGCTTCATTTTGTAAATTCTTACCTCTTTCAATAAATGTTTATCTGTTTCTTCTGAAAACTTTATACTGGTCGCTATTGACTGTGATACCACATATTGAATTTGTTGATAGTTTTAACATTACATGTGTTATAAACGTTATCCAAATGAGACGACCCCTTCATGACATTTATCAGATACATGTCAGAACGATCTGTTGTTTGTTGAGTGATTATCATTTTTCAGAGTTGTGAGTACTAGTCAAAACTTCTTTACGAATGGGTTTCTTTCCTATTCCCCTCAAGTCAACTCCTGGAGTGTCACAAAATGAACGTGAAGGTTGTTGATATCTTCTGTTATTGTTTTCATTTGATTTTTAATAATTGATGATGAGCTAGTTTTCGTACGGATCAACATATTTACTATCTGGTTGGTTAAATATGGAGGTGAATGTAAATATAAATGTTTGGCAACATTATATGGGATACAAGTTATTGACTGCACTATTGAAGCTGGCTCCTATTAATTGGTTGCATACAATTTTCGTGATATGTTTATCTCACATTGAGATTTTTGTTGATTTTGAATTCAATGATATCCTTCAACTATGTAGTAGGTTTCAAAAAAGTGATGGATGTTACCGTTGCTACGTGGTAGGAAATCATAATGAAGAAAAGAGAATTGAAACTTTCTATGTTTTCACCACTTTTATTTGTAACTAACGTTACTGCAGTTTCGTCCTATAAGGACATTTCCAAACTTATACATCAAACTAACAATGGTTTATTACAGTAGCCTTTATATAGCATCCCTGTAGGTAATAATTGAGGTACTTGGCTCGATTGAATACCTGAATTTACAATTTACAATGCGGATGTGCTTGTTTGAAAACCGGTGAGTAAACTAAATCGATTTGATCATTTAACAGGTTGCACCCGCAATTTCGACCACATTGCCCCATTTAAACACTATCAGACTTCACATTTCTCCAACTTGTCCACCTTATCTTTGTCATTAAAAAGGCAATCAGATGTCCTGGCATGTGCTCTGAATGCCACTTTCATATTGTTTTTTCTGAAGAAATCCGCAATTATCTCTATTCTTTTTCCAAAATATGTTACAGTTGTTTGACCTGAGGGTATATTAATATGTATGTGAATTTACGGCTTTATTTTCTGACTAACATCTGGATAGTATCTGTGTTGAAACCTTTATTATGAACTATCTGTTTAATTATATCAATTTCCCTAGCTGGATTGTTAGCAGACAAATGCAGTGAGAATGCTCTGTGCAACATTTAATTGTATGCTGCTAATTTATGACTGTCTGGGTGGAAAGAATCGCTTAGAATGGTGATGCCTGTATAGCTAGGTTTCCTGAAAACATTGAACTCAAGTTTATTCTGATTGTGTATTATGGTTCAACCAAGAGAGAAAAATTACCCTGAAAAACATTAACATCAGGACCAGGACAAAAACACCAGCAGCGGCGAAAGCGATAATGAAGGTAGGAGTGATCTGGCTAAAAGAAGAGTGCAGGACACTATTCTTAAGAAGGAGTGTCCTGCAACATTATTTGAAGGTATTACACTATGAAATTACTTATAAACTCCACCAGATAGAATTTGACATTTTTTATGACCAAGTTAGGTCCACATATTAGTGATTTCATATACCGGAAGTACCAAACTCAACTCAAGAAACTGAGGGTACTAATACAGAAACAACAACATATCATACACGGCGAATCAGTCGAATCAGATATCCAGTTTAGTGAAAGAAACATTAACTTGACCAAAGGAGAGTTTAACAAAGAAGAAATTTCAACAATGTCCGAAGGGCCGAAATATACATCAACAATAATTAATAAAAATATTGGGGATACATTGATAACAGATACAGCTATTGAATTGAAACAGACAGATAATAGAGATATAGGGGCATACAAGATTATTGAAGTAATTCAGAACCATCTATTCTCTTTATCAAGCAGTAGAGAAACAAGCCCAATAAAAATATACAACAAAAAATGAGAAAAAAATGATAATTTTTTTACGAAAGCTGATAAATCGAATGCCATGGTTATCCTTGAAGGAGAAGCATATGTTCAGAAAATTGAATAAGTCATTCGAAATGAAAACCTTACTGTCATCAAGAAAGACCCAACGAAAAGAAAGACCCAACGAAAAGTAGTGAAAATTAACTGAAATATGTATTTCTTTCAGATACTGAAATCATTTTCAAGGAATCAGAGAAACGGAGAATCACCAACATGAACCCCTTTTGCCCTAAACGATATAGCCTGATGAAAATACATAAAGAGGATAACCCTATAAGGCCGGTAGTTTCGTATATAAATAGCCCGGTAAAAGAACTAGGAATACGTCTTAACAAGTTGTTCAAAAAATATCCCAATTCGTGCCACCTCACAGCATCAAAAATTCAATGACTTCAGTAGAAAACATAAGGAACCAAACCACGTCACGTAATTCAATCTTAGTTTCCTCACTTCCTTTGAAGTTTCAACAGCTCTCGATGTGTGCCTAAATCAGAGCTACCTACAATTCAACAACAACTTTTATAAACAGGATTTAGGTTTACCAATGGGTTCACCCCTTAGTCCACTTTTAACAGACATATTTATGAACAACTTGGATACCACTATAGTAAATTCCAACCTGGGTATAAAAAATATTCATTTTTGGTACAATATTCAGTTCACAGTCGTAACAGAGATGAAGAAACAGATATATTTCTTAGACCTGACCATTACACACAATCAGAATAAATTTGAGTTCAATGTTTTCAGAAAACCTAGCTATACAGACATCATCATCCCAAGCGATTATACCCATCCAGACAGTCATAAATGAGCAGCATACAATCCAATGTTGCACAGAGCATTCTCAGTGCCTTTGTCTGCTAACAATCTGGCTAGGGAAATTGATATAATTACATAGATAGGTTATAATAATGATTTCAACGAAGATACTATTCAGAAGTTAGTCAGAAAACAAAGTCGTAAATTCACTTACAAATTAATATACTCTCACTGGAGTTTTTTTCCAATATCAAATCATTATTGGTATCGAGACGTGTTTCGATCACCAAGTGATCATCTTCAAGAGACATATAAAATAGTTTAATCTTCTTCTTGAAGATGATCACTTGGTGATCATCTTCACTTTGGTGAATAACGTTTAAGTGTTGGCGAAAAAACTCCAGTAATATCAATTACTACACCAAAGATTCCAAACAGTAAATCACAAGTAATATACCCTCAGGTCAAACAACCAGAAATCAAGAAATGGAAAAAGAACAGAGATAATCTGTTTAAAAAAAATTGTTTAAAATCTGTCTTTCCGTTAATCAGCTGTCGCCCCAATACGAACGACAACTCTCAGACGTTGACAAACGTGTTCGAGCTAAGGACTAACGAGGTCTTACCTTTTACCGTGTGATTCCTAACACGGTTTTCTTGCGGGTTCCTTCAGAAAAAAATATGTGGAAGTGGCATTCAGACCACATGACAGGTTATCTGATTTCCGTTTCAATTCCAAAGATAAGGTGGACCAGTTGGAGAAATCTGGAATTTATAAGTTTAAGGGTCCGGAGTGTAATAGTATTTGTGTGGGGCAATGTGGTCGAAATTTTCAAAAACGGTAAGCTGAACATGAAAGGTCCTTCAGACTTCAAAAAAATGATTCGACGTTTTCGATCCATTTCTTGGCATGCAACCACAAGTTCCCGAATCTAAACAATACGGAAATTTCATACTATGCAAGGAAGGCTTACAAACTCAATTATTTAGAATCCTTGAAAATTCACAAGCCTAAACATTGCGGGTGCAACCTGTTAAATGATCAAATCGATTTAGATAACTCAACGGTTTTCAAATTAGCACATCCGCATTGTAAATGGTAAATTCAGGTACTCAATCGAGCCAAGTACTTCAATTATTACCTACAGGGGTGCTATATAAAGGCTAATGTAATAAACCATTGTTAACTTATTGTATAAGTTTGAAAATGTCTTTATAGGACGAAACTGCAGTAAAGTTAGTTAAAAATAAAAGTGCTAGAAACATAGAAAGTTTCTCTTTTCTTCATTTCAAAAAAGTTTCAAGAGAGTATTGTACACAAACTATACTACGTATTCTACTTCATACTTGTGAGCTCATATATTATTTTTTTTCTGTTGATATAAAAATAGAGTGTCAATGTTGTTTTAATGCTATAAGAGATAAATATATATGAATTTGTAATAATCTAAAATGTTTTCGTACCAATGTTCTGTCTTTATAATCGAACTGTACTCGCATGATATGTAACGCCCACAAAAATATTCATAGAGAGTGGAAAAAAGTTATTTGTAGTATCCGAAATTTGTATTCCAGATTTTCTGAGAATTTATGTCAATATTGACTATCACTTCATCATAATACTGATTGCTGGTTTGCGGTTTAATTAAATGATCTGATATGCAAACTCTACAGTTGAATATTCACATTTCACTTTTATTTCAGAGAATTTAAGTGCCTAATTTTCATTTCAGAATAGAGAATGCCTTCAATTCATTTTACCAATAAATATACTCAGTAAGTTTCCAATTAAAGTTGCATAGTAATTTAATCATTATATTTGTACAATGACCATTTTCTCATATACTGACCTGTTATGCGTGAATTGATATAGTTTTCATATTGATTATATTCCAGTGCAGAATTCGAGCTTCAAAAACCAACTCCTTCAACATCCTAATGGCCAACATGTGGAATGGAATTCCATTAATTTTGGTGTCGAGTAACATATTTCGAAACCAGAAATCCGAGCGGATTCATTTGGGAAAGATAATGAAGTTTTTACCAAAACTCTGTTTCTTGCCAATGCCTCTTTATGGAATTATATTTCTCAATTATTATGAACTTAGTCCGATAATTTGAAGTCAAATACTCAATAAACAGAAAAATGAATATCCAGAAAACTTGAACGGTAATTCGTAGTTCTAATTTACTATTATGAAATGTGTTGATATCGATATAAAAATCCTACATATGAGAAATTTCCTATAACTCTTAATCTGAAAATATTAGCCAGTATCTATTGAAACTCTACAATAACAACAGATTTTTAAAATTTCAGTAACTTTATTAGAAATTATTTCTCACAAAAAGTTTTCTCGTCAGGATTTTCAGAGTGCAGAATCCATCTCTGTGTCATATAAGTTATAAGACAGGCAAAGCGAAAGGTAGAATATGAAGTGCATCCATAAAATAACGAAATAACGGCTAAAATGAAAACTCAAAGAAAAAATTACCATCAAAATTTCCGAAAAAGTTATTTTTGATTTATATTCATGATTTTTCAAAATAAAGACTGAATATATGAAATGATCTACCTTCGAGTAATGATGTCCTCATCATTTGTTTCAATATAATTTCAAAATATATCTAAAATTGCTTTCAAATGGTATAGAATGGGTACGCTAATTTGCTAAATCCTAAATGACCAAATAGACCTGGTCTACTCGCCGGTTTTCAGATTGACGTACCTACATTGTTCTACCTTCAAGTGAAGATGCCATCATCATTTGTTCTGGAATAATATAAAAATTTTTAGGAAAGAAAGTTTTTGTCTTTCTACTACTCCATGTTGATACAAAAAAGGATGTATCAAGATGCAGTAGTAGAAAGCCAAAAACTTTTTTTCCGAAAAATTAATCACTCCTAAAAATATAACCCCTTCAATTCAAATAGCAAAATATATCTCAAGCTGCTTCCAACTGGTATAGAGAGGGAACAGTTACAACATTATAAAATATTAGTTGTTGGCCGAGGCTTCGTCTGCGTAGAATTTGGTTTTTCACATTAAGTTTCCTGACAGACCATTTTGAACAAATACCTCAAACAATATTGAATAGCATCAGCAACAAAAAACTGGAAGGATTGGAATGAAATACATCGGTTATCCTACTAATCCTACTCCTACAAATTGTTTAAAATGCCTAGAGTTTGTGAGGGTGGACGAATGTAATGTTTGTATTTACATTTTTTTTTTAACGTCATTGCTTAGATCGCCCCTCTACCCCCGCACATTGTATTCCATTGTCTTACAGTAGACGTGACGCGTAATGACTTCAAATTACTTAGCGTAAAAGATGAAGTGTATCTGTATCGAATAATTAAAACGATAAGTGTATCGATTTCTATAAGCATTTGACAGATATTCTAAAATGTGCATTGTAAAAAATGTGCATATAGTGGTTAACACATAATATGTAGATATATGATACCGCGGACATTTATTCAGGCCTGTTTAAGATAATCTATCTTATGATACATCATCTTCATGTAACTTTAACGGTATAGGCAGCGCAGCACACGCCAAGACAGCTCTCAGGTAGCAAGAATTTTTCCGACCCACTTGATACTTATCTTCTTGGAAATGATGAAACCTGAAAGGTCAGCTGAATTGGATGAAAGTGTTCTATTTTGGGAATCGAGAATATCAGTGGTTGTCAGTGTTACTCAAAAACTAAAATTTCCAAATTTCGTGTTTGAGTTCTACGCCTTCATTTCCAATGATGTAGAAAAATGCAAAGAAACTTTCAATACTGTTTCATGTTATAATCTGATATAAACCAATTTGCAATGCGACGTTTCCTTCACTATATTTTATCTTCAACTTCTTTCTTTGAATATGGTCCCCTGTTCTTTTGCATCGATTTTTGTGGCCACTATTACAACAACTTAAGCTATGTATCACAATACATATTATTTCTGACGTTTTTCTCATCATCACTATACGGTCATACAACTCTCGGTTAGAGCTACCTCAAAAAAGTATCAACAATATTTTTTGAGTCTGAAACTAAAAGCAATACATGATCTCCATATATCGGAAAAACATACATAATATACTAACAAACAGAAAAAAATAGTGTGAAAATAAATACTCCTCTCAATCTATGTCGTTTACGATATCTCTTTAAATGTGTTGGAAAGCTTCCCATATCATAGATTGTTATATACACGTAAGGGTCAACTTTGTAATCTTAAGTCCGTATTCTTTCCTATCATTATCATTGTAAATTTAGTTGATAGATTAACGTTCATATCTTAAGGTTGAATGATTCATGTATTTAATCTCAACTGAACTCAATTATGTTATCAAACTTGTTTAATTATTCATTCGCGTCCGACAATACAATTATGTTATCAAAACGTATAAAAACCACAATCATAACTCATAACAGACACAGTTTAGTTCAGACAATTTTACAGTTCATCTCTTGTCATATACCGAAGTTAGTAAAATATCAATGTGTAAATGAAGTTTAGTTAAACCGATTCGCAGAATAAGTTCTTTGTTCCTCAATTAATTGGTTCACAACAAATGTTTGAATTGCCGTCCATCGTTTCTCAAACATATTTTTGCTTTTGCAATAGTATTTTTATGGCTAATGTCCAGCATTCGTGTAATTATTGCAAGCTCTCCTCATTGTTTCTTCCAGTTCGTCGATATTACCAAAAGTTGAGTCGAATATATTGTCTTCAATGAAGCTCCACATTGGAATGTCCAGAAATGGCAGGTCAGGTAAACGTGATGGCCATTTAATAGGAGTGTTGTTTTCTATCCACCGTCCTGACATATTCATTGCAAAAATCTCTGCAAATAGTTCTGTGATGTGGTGCAGCTTCATCTTGTAGGGAATACTGATAGTTTTTCAGAATATTTAAGGGTAACTCTTCCAACAACTGAACTAGAGTCTCTGACCAGAATTACAAATAAGATTTCCGCGTCAAAGATGTTTCGAAAACTGAGGACCTGTATTCTTGGTATCTGGCACACCAAGCCAAATATTGACTCCAAATTTTCCTTGAAAATTTGTGGCTCTATGTAGAAAGGAATTTTCTTATCGCCAGTGATAATGAATATCATTTTGTTGAACTATTCGTTATTTGTGAATCTTTTCTCATCAAACCATAAAATTATATTATAGATATCATTACAGAATATTTATCTCGTATCATAGAAAGTGTACAATTTTAAAATTATTGCAAACCGCTTCCGACTTTTGTCATCATCAGTACTCACTTGAAAGTAAGTGATCTAATTAAAAAGAAAGTTTTGTGAAAATTGAAGTTTGCAAAATTTTTCAAATCTGAGTTACCTATCCTCAAATTATCCAGTGAACATATTTCCAAAATATGTGTGGGTACTGCTCTAATTGGATTGTACCTTTGGTTTACTTTATGTACCGTGGAGTTATTTGTAGCTGGCTGGACGATTTGAATTATACTCCAGTTCAATATTTTGAAAGCTTCTTCTGTTGTAAAAAAATAAAAACCTACTTATAACCTTATTTTTCTCCAGTGAGAAGTAGATTGTCCTATTTTATAAAAATCTTGACAATTTTTTCACGTCATTTCTATTCCTTAGGAGTATTTTAGCTTTACCATTTCTTTCAAGGAAGAAATTAAACTTTTTCAACTAACAATAATCAATATAATCTGAAATTATCTATAAACTTGAAATTATTTTAAAAATTAGTCAGATGTATTGATATGTATTGTTGAAGTGAAATTAAATATTCAGCTGATTCATTTATATATTAGTGTCGAATCAGCACCACATACTGCTAAACTGAACTGGAAAGTTTTCACTCAACAGATGTACTTTTGACTCGATGAAATTATGTTGTTTGACTCAACCGAATTATTTCATGAGATGATGCATAATTCATTCGATTAAATAAAACACCTGTTGAATTCAAATATTAGAGAAATTGAATTGGAACTTCATTTTGTCTCCGTAAAGTTATGATTCAATCGATACAATACACACGTCATTTGGAATGAATAATATTTGATCAAATCGACGAATTGCATTAGACTAAATAAATTTCCTCCAAGTAACAAATCTTTTTTTTTCCTTGTAGATTGAATATTCTTGTAGCTGCTGTTTTACCCAGGTATTCACCTTCAGAAAGGCCAATAAATTTGATTTATTGTTGAAGTATCAGTAATAAGCCATTATCTACTTTTATTACGGTAAATAAACCCAGTTCCTAATGGTGATTCACGAAATGGCAATACATGTTAGATGAATCACGTTTAACAATATGAATGCCTACCATTATCAATTTCATTTGTTTTAATTTAATAACTGAACACTGTTTCAACTTATTTTTCAAACTTTCCTCAGTTATAAGTTTTCAATAGATTTCAATGAAATAGTCTGAATATTGTTTAACGTTATAAAATTAAGTTTGTGGAATAAATCAATTGCATATTATTAAAATTTTATTCTTATATTATTTTCAATCACGAACGCAGTAATTTTAACATGAACCTTTACAAAACTACGTGAATCTTGTTGTGTGATCAGCTTGAAAGAAAAATAGACTTCTCGAATGTCTGTCTATCCAGCAAAAAATACAATCGATTGAAAAATATGTTTTTTCGAAAAGTACTTCCATTTCAAATGAATGACACTTCATATTGGATCTGTCTATTAACTATTCCCATTTGACATTGAGAATATGGAAATTCAATTTCGTATTGTCAACAATGGTTATTGTAGGAAATTTGCTTGGAATCTAATCCAATATTGTGAAATTGGAAATGTTCTTCAGAAAAGCATGCATCTGAAGGGCGAGGATTGAAATATTGATCATGGTTGGTGTTGGCGAAGCTGTGAACTCAAAATACGGATTATTCCACGATATTGTTGCGACTCTATTGTTATCTCGTAGACATCATCGGTTGAACAGATGAAATGTAACTGGAAAGTCTTACGTGTTATATTTACAGCTTCTGCTTGGAGTAACTGCAAAACATAATGGGCGATTGCTGTTTTTTCGAACTTACTACACCAAAGGTTCCAAACAGTGCATTACAAGAAGTATGAAAACTCACTTGTGTTTTAGATAACAGCACTCTAGTTAATCAAATAGGACCTGAAAAATCAATCGTTGAGCCGATGCATCAGTCGATTCGTTATCGAGGTGTCCCAGTCAAACAAAAAACAACCAAGTAACCAAGCTGATGAATTGAGCACTCTTGAAATATACTTACTGTGTGACTGTTCTCAGTTTTCAGTTTTCCCCCGTGACAGAAGGAGAATAGGTGACTACAATATCAAAAATATTTCATCAGCTTTGTGAATGTATTATTTGAATTTCGAAAACTGCGGAATGTCTAAACGAAAATTGTCTATTGAGAATTCCAAAATTTTTACATTATTTCGAAAATCAAATAAATCCTCGTGTTGAAGCAAGTAAATATTTATTTACAGATTCATACTACTTTCACACAGGAGGATGGAAAATTTTGAGCTCTATCAACTAGATCAACTGTTTTAGTTATCGTGATAATAATAAAAAATATATTCAATTGAGTATTAGCAACAAATTGGAACATACTTTCGAATATTCTATAAAAGACATTTTTTTGTGACGAACTCAATATTTTCTACTTTTTTTTATAACTTTCCACAATCTAAACAACAGGTAAATCAATAGTGAATCAGCTGGAGTCTAAAAGACAAACTGAAAAGTTCACCCCGAGCAGTTACTGCGAAATATAAATATATAGAGCCCGTTGTTGCCATTGCCCTTGTCACCAATTCTCAGTAACATTTTCAATTTTGGGGAAACATATATATCGAATTTCACCAGAATGGTCCAAAGATATGATGGAGATATGCTGATGTTGTTCGCTATCTGGGACCATTACCTAGGTGATATCAACGTTTTCTTGAATCATTTGAACTCAAGAGAACCCACGATTGAATTTACATTCGAGGGGGAAGTTCATAATCAACTTCCTTTTCTCGATGTTTTGATAAAAAAATCGAAGAATACTCCACTATAAATTCAATTGCCATACACTTCAAAAAGTGTATGATAGAGCAAAGATAGTTCGCAAAT
Source organism: Leptinotarsa texana (assembly GCA_015342105.1). Classification (NCBI taxonomy): domain Eukaryota; kingdom Metazoa; phylum Arthropoda; class Insecta; order Coleoptera; family Chrysomelidae; genus Leptinotarsa; species Leptinotarsa texana. The sequence goes on from WOGN01003858.1 coordinate 12,412, forward strand.
CATTTAATAATTTGAAAGAGGAAATAACTATCATTGAAACAGTTTTGGAACAAAATGCATATCCGGAGCATTTCGTGAAAAGAGCTCTCAATGAAGTTGGTAAAAGCAATATACAACATATAAGAATCCTCCAACTACCACAAATCCAACAATCATACACATATCTCACAACTAACGTAATACCTTATATTCCGGGTTTGCCTGAGAAACTGCAACGCATCGGCTATGAACTTAATGTGAGAACAACGTATTAGGACTACTAACAAACACATTGAGATCTCGTTTGACACAAAATGAACTCGAAAATATGGTTGAAAGAACGAAACATTGTATTTACAATATACCTTGTTCCTATGGAAGAAGCTTTAAAGGTAATACCTCAAGACCCATAGATATGAGAAAAAATTGACATCTTGAATATATAAGGAGACATATGGCAGGATCACGCTATAGAATGGAGTGAAAAAAATTATCAAGAAAAAAATCACGGAAAAATTGAAAAACTGAAAAAATCTGCAAATATTCTTTCAGCAGGTAACTAGTGTATTTTCAATAGCTCTGTGGAAATGGAACATATTTAGTTATCATTAATGAGAAGAGAGGTTGAAAACTGAAATATGAACCTTAACTGAACTGAATTTTCTAGTAGTTGTCATTAATTAGAAGAGAAGTTGACAACAAAAATATGAAACTTACCTGAACTGAATTTTAAAAAAACATCTAGTATATGTGTTCATGTAGAACCTATATGACGCGCGACAGTCTACGTTGTAGAAAGTTTACATTGTAAACGGTCGCGTGTGACATCTGGGCATTTCATTCTTTCAACTTGTTTTGAAAGCATTTAGAGCTATCACAGTTTGGGTCGAGAGTAATATTTAATATCAGGTTTTGAAATACGAAAACGGATTGCTTTCTGAAACGTTAACCACTTAAGAAAGCTCAGTATTATTATTTGATTTTTTCAATTGATTTTTTCAATTTGTAGGCAAAGTTCATGAATACGACAAGTTACTGACTGATTGGACTTTACCGTGATTTATATTACGCAGTAACTTTTCGGAGTGAATCTTTCAGTTTGCCCTTCATTACACTTCAGCAGATTCTCTATTGATTCAGCTTTTATTTACTCAGATTGTGTGGAACAGTCGAAAATACTTTAAAATGATATAAGTGACATATTTTTTTTAATCTTTACTGGTTGAACTGTGTATTATTTTTTGATAAAACTGAGAGGGAAAAACAGTCCTTGCAATCACAACAATAGTCGTCGCTAGAAAGTTGAAAACATGAATTTAAAGGAATGCAGAAAAATGTTAGGTGAAAATAATTACTGTGGCAAAGAAACATATTACATGAAGAGTCCATACCACGTAGTAACAGCTACATCTATCAATGTATTTAAAAGGAAAGTAGTGCTGACATATAAATATGATATATCGATATAAAATACTTTTTAGATGTTAACTCGCACATGTTAGGATATAAGAAAATAGATTGGGAAAATAGCTTAGAAATATTTTTAACGCTATTTGGAGTGTATTTCTATTGAATTGGATTGAGATATCACAGTTTGAAGTAGACTCATAGGAAACGGACAAAGATTTTAAAATAACCTAACAATTCGAATCAAAGTTAATTTACCAAAGAATCGACACTATAATTGAGAATGAATACCTAAATATTTCAAGCCTGACTGATAAAATTGTAGATACTGAACTTCAAATATTTTAGGTAGTATGAAAATGGAAGTGAAAATAAGCAATTTTATTAGATATTCAAAATTTAATCATGTTAAGTGTAGGTGTGGTTGAGCAACAGGTAGGTTTACGTTATGAATTAACTATAAGATGAGCGTTTCCGAGATTTTATGTGGCTTTTCCAATAATCGAGGATCTTATGGATTTAAGAGAATGTAAGTCGTGCATAATGAAATAAGTTGTGGATGACTTGTTGGATACAACGAATTGAAAAAACAAAAAAAACGAAATAGAAGCTTCTAATTGAGATATAAAGCTTCGAATCCTTTGTGAAATTTAAATTTAATATTAAAATATGTATATATACAGTGTGACCCATTTAAAATGGAACCACCCCTGTAGAATGTGCATTTTTCAATCAATCTCAATTTTTTTTATTGAAATATTAAGCATGAAAAACTGTATCTTGACACTAACTTTCACAATTTTAGTTTCATTTCCAAGGCACTCTATGGTTTTTTTTTGTTTGTCAAAAACGGCAAAAGTTTATTAGGCAATTTTTGTTTTCAAATTTGACTACACCACTGGATTCGTAGTCGTTATAAATCAAAACTGTCAAATTTTCATTAAAAA
>WOGN01003859.1:0-14744 GCA_015342105.1 Leptinotarsa texana
CTAAGATTTGCCTACGCCCATGGACGACAACGAAATTCAGGCAAATTTTATGACACTTCATGATTTATTACTCTACACTCTTTTGAAATAGACTATAGTAGAAGAAAGGTACCACGTCGACAATCTCTAATACGGTCAATTTACGTTCATTGGAAGAAAACATTGAAGCGATTTTTATTTACGGTGCGACGTGTAACTTTCACGAGACCCAAATTATTTTCAATGAACGTTTTCCGAATCGTCCTATCTCTAGAAAATATTTGAGAAAACTTGTATCCAAATTGACAACTACCGGTAGTGTACATAACAAAAAGTCCCCAGGTCATCCGTCAATTCCGTAAGAACAGCAAGTGCAAATCTGTTGCAGAATCATCCCAGCTTGAACCAGATAAATTATCTCGAGAAAAATATCTGGTCGAGGCGGGAATCGAATCCACGGCCTTCCGATCGTGAGTCGGACGCACCACCACCGCGGCCAAGTGGTGAGATGGTAGTAAATCCCAAACAGTCTAGTTATTCCGTCGCGAATATTTGTGAGGTGTCTCCTTCTACTGTGTGTGAAGACTTTTGAAGAGGAATAGGTATCATTCCCATTCAAAATTAAAATGGTACACCAATTAACTGAAAATGACCCTGATCGAAGAAAAGAATTCTGCGAAATCATGACGGAAACCATTGCAAGGCATCCTACCTATCTTCATAATATTTGTTTTAGTGACTAATGTACATTTTTTTTGAACGGCAATGTTCACAGACAGAATTGCCGTTACTGGGGAGACACCAAACTTCACGTGTTCCGGGAAACACATACCCAATATCCAGAAAAAAAGAACGTTTGGGCAGGAATACTGGAAAACCATATTGTAGGACCTCTATTTATTGATCAAAATTCAATAGAGGAACTGTATTTGAATGTGCTAGAAACTACTGTTAACCCTCTCATCACTGAAATCGTTGAAGCGAATCCTAATGAATTCGATATGGATATTGTATTCCAACAAGATGGAGCACCACCACATTGATCCGGACAAGTAAGAAACTATTTGGATATTACTTTTCTCGGTCGTTGGATTGACCGTCAATGTCCTACAGAATGGCCAGCCCGCTCACCAGATTTGACACCTTTGGACTTTTTCATGGGGCTATTTGAAGCAAAAGGTGTACGAAACTGAACCTACTTCAATATTGGATATAAGGAATAATAAATATTTGTAGAGATATTGACGTTACTGTGTTCGAAAATGTTCGGCGTGAAATATCGGATAGGCTGTTCATATGTCAAGAAGTTCAAGCCAACCATGTCAGGAACTTCAAAAAGATGTGTCACAAGACCCCCTTTTCCATTTAATTTTTTCCCAGATGACGCCCAGTCGCCATCTTGAAAGTTTCATCTGTCAATTTCACTTCAAAATAAAGTATTCATGCATTAGTTTCAATATCCCAAATTTCAATTTTTTTTGAGTTGAGCCGTTTAAAAAATACAGTGCATTAAAGAAAAGTAAAAAGTAAAAAAAAATTATGAAGTTTTTCAAGCTGACGATAGTTTTTGGTTTCAGCTTCTCTGTGTGTGTTGGTGTTGTGGAACAACTGGCTCGGTGCTGCTTATCCGTGAGGGGACCAGTACACGACATACCTCCCGCATGCGCCTTTTTGTTGGCTGCGTTGGAGTTTTTGGCTGCACTAGCTGATCATTGCCCGGAAGATTCTGATCCAACACATCTGGTGAGAGCAAAATACATCCGATTTTTATGAAAAAAATATTGGAGTCATTATAATTATTTATTTTTGAAGATGATTGACATTGTTTTATGTGTTTCATTAATTCAGACTTCCATTGTCTGATATTATATAAAATAATTTGAAATCCCCGAAAGAACCAATACAAATGAAAATTAAAAAGAATAGGAGAAAATAATAATTATATTAAGCAAAAAAACCCTGAAATAAAATTACAGTAAAATGAAATACTATTAAGAAATAGAACAATTAAACAAAAAATGAAAATAGAAAATCAAGGGATTCCAAGCCAACTTACTTCACGACGTTTCTATTGTTAGTATTCATAGTCGTCTTCGGGATAATTGTAGATACTAACAATCAAAACACCGTTTTTTCATTTGTTTTTTCATTTGTTCTGTAAAAAAAAATCTGTTTTTCTGTTAACTAGCTGTCACCCCCCCCCCCTACGAATGACAACTGTCAAAAATCGAAACACTTGTGCGAGCTAAGGACTAACGAGGTCTTACCTTTTAAAGTGTGATTCAAACTGAACATTTGCACACAGTAATCTGGAACACTTGCCCCTCTGTAATATTTAAGATGAAGAAATGAATTGTTGAAACTAATAGCTCACGAATAATGTTTTATATTATTTTTTTCATTTTGGAGTATTCTGTAAGGTCTCTTTATATCATCTGAAATTGCCATAAAATTCACCACAAGCACTCAGTATCAAGTGGGAACAGGGGAATTGACATGAATTATTCAGCATCTTCATTTTTTGAATATTTCCATTACCTATTTATTCCTTGTATACTAGTAAAACTCTGTGTGTAGTTAAAATATTAGTAAATCAATCCTTATACATATATGTGTATTTTTTCATTCGTAATGTATTTTAAGATTTCTGTATTCATTTGATTGTTTCGACACGATGAGTATTTTTTAGCAAGAAACCAATTATAACAGCTGCAGTAAGGTAGATTTTTTTTTGTGAACTCATGAATCCAGTTTTCATAAATTTCTAACTTATTTAGTTTTGACCATTTTCATTAACTTATTATTCTATACTGAAAGATATAACTGAAACCTGCAGCATAGAATGAATCAAAAACAAACACTACTCTAAAATACTAGGTATGCAATAGTCTTCTCGACACAAATTTCACCAACCAAGCTGGCATCTTCAGGATATTAAGTAGTCTACTTCCTAACTCACCTTATCTATTTATATCTAACAGGGTACTTTTTCTTTTAAATACACAGTTTTAGACATTTACGATTTTTGACAAAAAGGCACCTAAGATAAAGGACGTTGTTTCAACTCTTAATAACAATAATAAATTTACATATGAACTTGAAAATGAGGAGTTACCATTCTTAGATGTATTTGTGATTAGAAGTAACTGTGGTCTAGAATTTGATGTCTGTAGAAAGCAAGATGTATTTCTGATAATTTGCTCCATTGTCCAATGTCCATCCATGGCGGGACAAATTTTTTTATGTCCCTATTTTATCAGGGACATTTAAAGAGAGTCTTCGTGAATCTGACACTTTTCAAAAAGGCACTGATTCAAAGTTAATTGTACTTTCTTATGAATTAAGATACTCTAAGACATTATATAGCATTTTTAAAAAGTTAAACGTGAAAGTATCTTTCATAACTGCTTGCTCACTCCATCAATTGTTATGTAACCCTAAGGCAAGATATTGGAAAATGAAAAGCAAGAGATATATGAAATAAGTTCCAAGGACTGCGACCAAAAAGTATATAGGTCAATCTAAACAAGCTATTGAAACTCGTTTTAAAGAACATACAGCACATATTCGATTTCGGATATCAGAAAAGTTCATTATGCCTTGGAGAGGGTCTAAAATTGTTGTGGGATGTCTGTAAATAGTAAAGTGTGGCATAAGAACTATCAGCAGCGACACAGGTCCTACTCCAAATATCCCATTGTTTACCTCTGTATGGATCAATCTGTTAAAAATTAACGGAAACTTTCACAAGAGATTGTCTCACCACTTCGAACCTAAGAAATAATTAATGTGTGTCTGGAAGTGAAAATAACTAAGTGGGGCTTAGAAATTTGTCCACTTATTCTTCTAAAGATGCCAACTTGGCTGGTAAAACATGCATTGGGATAAGTGTTGCAATTCTGGTGTTTAGAAGTACTGCTGGTGTTGGATCTAATTATGTTATTTTGTTTTCATTTATTGTAGTTATACTGTGTGGTTAGACACCTCTTTTGATTTTATCTTTTAGTGAATGAAATAACTTTCAGTGAGAAAATAGATCATTTTTTGGTTTGTTATAGGTCTTTCAACAACGAGGACGTAAGCGTTGGATTCTGGTTGGCACCAGTGAATAATGTCCTTCGTGTACATGACGTTAGATTTGATACCGAATGGACGTCAAGAGGCTGCAAAAATAGCAATCTTATTACCCACAGTATTTCACCTTCTGAAATGGTGAAGCTTTTCAAAAACTTAGTGAATAGTGGACTGATGTGTTTGGAGCAAACAATGAAAAGAAAGCATTACCTGTATGATTGGAAAGTTCCTCCTAGTCAATGTTGCAAGACTAGTGATACTGTAATCAAATTAACAGGCAACTGAAGGGAAAGAATGTGTCTAGTATGTAAGTTTCACATGTAAACAAAGGAAATGTGAGTGGTTATTCAAATGTATTCATTAAAGATGTTGGAATATTTATAATCCTAGCAACTTCTTCTGTGTTTAACAACAACAAGTTTGAGTTTATGCAATAAAAATTGATGGATGGAATCAAACCAACCTTCAAATAGCGGTCGAGTGCGTAGAACCAATTTTTTTGTTGACCCAACCTAAGCACCCTTGCCAAACCTATTGAATTACCCCATGCTTCAGAAATTACCAAAGGACAAATTAAATCAATAATGATAATTTTAAATCAAAATATTTCATCAGATCAGAACTACATAGAGGTGGAAAGTTGCTAAAGAAAATATCAAAATGAAATCAGCAGAGTTTAAATTCTGCATGCTTGAAAAACTAGATGATATCATAGTCCAAATCAACATGGATAATCCAGAGCAACAAAAGGTGGTAACGATGACCTCATTTATGGCATTGATAGAAAATTGAAACCAAAGCAAAGCTTTGATATGATGAATGATAAGTATTTCCTGATACTAGTACAGAGAACACAAAATACGCCACATAAAAAAGTAAATAATTTAGCTCATATATTTTTTATAATGTTGTGTTCCGATTCTAATAACTGATTTTTCTTGTGATTCATTTCTAATTAATTATGAATCAGAATTATCCTTATCGTATAAATGAATATTTTCTTAACCTTGGAAAAAAGTTAATTTTTATGGATGGTTTCAAAGGAAGATACGAGGAGTGAGTATAACTATGAGAAAGTAAAATTAAAATGATTTCAAAAACTTTTAATTTAATGAAAATTAAACAGCAGTGGAACATATACAGAAAACATAAAATGAAACAACAATATGAATTATATGCTACAAAATTTAATTATTGTTAATAGAAAAATTTCCTTTATTTTAGATATTATCAGACTAAAATATCTCAATCAATTCAGACAAGGTCTACATTATCAATTAGCTAAAGGTTGATAATGAAAGGTTTCTCAAAAGTAATCCAAATTATAAAATTAACCTCAATATTCAAGGAATTTGAATGGGAGTCAAATGCAAAACTATTAGCAGAACAAACAGGACAGGTACAAAACTATTTATATCATTGTAGTGAAACAAATTTTCTATACCTAAAAAATGGTAATGTGAAATACTCAACTAATCATTTGAGAATTTCGAATTCAATAGAGATCATAATTGGCAAGAAATCTCAAATGTGCATAAGTTACCATGGAAATAACTGAAACCTTCAGAACGATACCGCTTCCGAAAAGATCTTGACGGTAACACTGATCTACTGAAGAGAAACTATAAGTACAAGGTATTATCGCCATTATCCCAGTGGCTTTTTCTTGCCTTCACCTTTTTTACATCTCTATTTCTTGGAGGTGTATTTTCACACTGTATATCTCCCCGTCTTACCTTATCTCTGAAAACAGGGATTTTACTGACGGCATAATCTAACTTTCTTGGTTTATCACTAACTTTGAGCTTTGGTTTCATTGGTTCATTTCCATTGCAGTTCCTCAGAGGTGACCGTACAACAGTATCCTTTAATTTAACTATTCTAGGACAAACCACTATATCTTCATCTTCGTATATGAGATTAGTGAGTTTTTTATCTAATTCTTTAACATTTGCGGTAATGTTCACCATCGGTGGGGTTGCCGGGGCAGATTTTGTTTGCTTTTCTGCCAAAATGGGACTTATAGGCCTAACTATATCGGGAGGTGTAACTGGAGCAGATCTGCTTTCATTCTCTGTGTCTATGTTTTCTGGAATGCTTGAATTATTTTCGTGCAAATTATCATCTAGCAATTCACATGTTTCTTCTTCATTCACTTTCTCATAAATCTTTCTGTCGCTCACTGAACTAACACTGCACTCATTTTGGCTATTCTTATCATCCTCAATAGATCCCTTACTTTCTTCTTCAAAATCTCCTTTGGTTCCTACCTCGTTCAACCCATCCTCAACTTTTTCTAATATTTGAATAGGTGTTCTATGGAAATCTATGCTGGGTGACCGGGGGTCCATCACACTGATTATAGTTTTATTCTTTATAATATCATCCAAATTTGTTTCAGTATAATCAATATTAGTCTCTAGCAATCCTATCAGTGACTTTCTTTTATAATTCTCCTGCCTCGGTTTGATGGGACTACTATCAATAAGTTTTGGTGAGAAATTTTTTTTTGTACATTCAGAGTTTGTTGTTTTTTCCAAACCAGATTTAGGCGTGCTATAGATGGATTGACGAACTTTATCTAAGTTTTTGTTGTGTAGTTTTTTCGGAAAGTCACTTTCTTCAGTAGAAATAATTATTGGAGTCCTTGTAAAATCTACTGCAGGGGATCTAGGGTCAATTCCTAATATTATTTTTTCTTTGGGAGTTTGGTTGTTAAAAATATTTGAATCTGATTCTGCAAGATTTTCAAGCTTCTCAGAAACTGCTGATAATAGCTGCAACAAATAATGGTATCCACTTTAAAGAAACTCACTACAAGCAAATGAAAGCATAATCACAAGTATTTACAAAAATAAAACACTTAATACCTATAAATCATTGAGAAAAGTATAAAATTTAAATTCCAAACTAAAAAAAGTTTCATTTTAGTTCTCGGAAACAATAATTATGACGATTTCATTGCCTTAGTCGGGTGTCTTAGTGTCTTGATTCTGATATTGAGAAAATAAAAATTTGGTGTGATGCAAATGGGCTGATTCTAAATATATATAAAACAAACCTGGCAACTTTCAAGCTGAATTTAGATAAAGGTAGATAACCATCTGATAGATAATACATTGAGCTTGCTTTAAATAATATAGAGAACAGAAATATAGTGAACAAAAATTTAGAACTTCATTCAAAGGAATTTTACAGCCTGTCAGAATATTTCAACAACTACCTTGTGTATTTTATTCATACTTTGCCATTGAGTCATCTTTTTTACACTGACAAAATTTTATGTCCATTAACACCCATATTTACAAAACTGTCTAAATGATGAAGACTTTCACGTGAATTCAATTTTATAGCATTCAACCATGAAATTGGGTTTTCATTTTCAGCACATTTTTACTCTTTGTATTTTTAAAATTTAAGTAGTTTTGATAAAATGCTCATAATACATTAACTTCATAAAAGGTGGGAATAACTTCCCAAAATAATTGAAAGAATGAGTTTTCTGATCTGTTTCTGTATAGCATGATAAAAGGTAAAAATGGAACCGCTGGCGTAGAATAAATCCAAAACAAGTGCTTTTCCCAATCACCAGAACTGCAGTATCGTTCTTGACACAGCTTTACCAACCAAGTAGGCATCTTCAGGTAAGGAAGAAAACAGTTTTCCTTATCTCTTGACGACGTCAACTCAATTGGTTAAAAGCATGTCAAAAAGTATATTGCAGTACTGGTGATTGGGAAAAGTGCTTGTTTTGCCTGGTTAAATCTGGTCTTATTCGTACTTTAACTAATGTTTGCTTGGAAAACTTTAACTTAAGATCAATCTATGAATCATAATTAGTGATTTTAGATGTGTAATTCAAAATACTCCTCTACACATGGATCACTAAACATAATAAGGTAATGTTAGGATTTGTAATTCAGGAAATGAAGGTGATTGGATTATGATGCCTCTCATAAGTAAACAATATTCACCGATTTTTTCACAGCACGATAAAATTTGTATTAAAAATTGAAATCAAATGATCACAGTGAAGATAGTGAACAATTTTCACTTGTATCTTCAAACACATATTCAAATTCTAAATAATTACATGATTGGTATACTTAATCTTTACCCGAACTAGTGGTAGATTAGTCCTATCCCTAATTTCACTAATAGTTACCTCCAAGGGAGTTCTCGAAATATATGCACTTGGAGAACGAGGATCTTGCTCGGTATTTACTTTTGTGGGAGTCGTGAGAGGCGTCGAAAATTGGATTTCTTCTTGCAGTTCACTTTCACAGATCTGTTTTTCTATTTTGCTATTGATTAACCCCATTGTTAATGCTTGTTCACTAAACAATAACCACTTGAAATTATTATAAAAGTTGTTTTTTTTTTATTTTAAAATACACCTCATTTCTGGCAACTTTCATACAGCTGCACTAACGTCTATTGTGTTTATATATGATCTAGGAACTTGGATTGATTTCAAACCCAACAACCGTTGAAATTTGAAATTATTGACAGTAGACAGCACTACTTGCCTACGATCACAGAACACCTACATTCTTGTCATGTTCTGTGCCAACGACTACAAACGAAATATATCACTAAACGAGCCTTATTAATTGAAAATACAGATGGTTTCTGCGATGTTTTTCTAAAAACCATTTGAGAGGTTTTTGAAACTTATGATTACTTGCCTGATCTATTATAGTACTTACATAGATATATGTACCATCACTAAAAGAACTTTCACTCGAGTGAATTTTATATAGACACTCGAATTTTAACATTCTTATATTAGTTTCCGACCACTGATAAACGATAAACCATATGGCTGGTGACGTCAGGGATAGGTCCCTTGATCGTATTGAACTTATGATATAGTTTCTTCGAACTGTGAAGAGTCTGTAATCAATTACTGCTACATGTTTATTTCAATTCTTCAACTCCCAAAAAGTATTCAATCTGACTAGGGTTGACCATAGACAACCACAAAACCCTATCGATTTGGTGTCATCTGGCCTAGTTCTGAAAAGAAAAATATAACTTAAGGAGCTCAATAAAATTAATGAATTTACCCGAAATCTAAAAAAGTATTTAATTCATAGTTGTTTTTATAACCTAGACGAATTTTTTATATCATAAAATAGTTTTCTTTTGTATTGTATTTTATATTAAGTGTTAATTTTAGAGTGTTTTTATATTGATACGGACACTGCGTTTTCATGTGTTCCTCAATGCTGGACAAATCTTATACATGCTTATATGTCAAACGGATAATCAATAAATAAATAAAAAAAATAAATTGAGGGCAAAATACGGCACACATTTTCTCCTTGATTGCTACATTTTTATTTTTCCCTGAGTAATTTTAATTTATTTTCTCCGTGTGTATCAAATTTATCTTAATATTTTTCCCAATGTCTCAATCAAAGGTAATCAATCAAAAGTTTTTGGAGCAGTTCTATTATTTTTTTTTATGTGGAGAGGAAAATGAGGACGGTACAATGTATTCTTCAAAAAGGTGAAATTGGAACCTCTGGCATATGATAAATCAATAACAAGCACTTTTCCAAGTGCCAAGTGACCTGAGGATGCCAACTTGGTTGGGGAAACGCGCGTCGTGACGCAGAAGGAGGTGTTGAAAACTGTACGAAAATGGATTGAAAAAGGAGTGAGACTGGAATGGCAAGAAATCCCAAGCACGGCCAGCAGGAAAAGGGTAACTGGCTCTTGGGACTCCATGTGTATTCGAGATGACCTTCTCACTCGGAAATGGAAAAGCCCGGATGGAAGAACCCACAAATTCCATATAATCCTTTCAAAGACGGGTATACCGAATATTCTTGAGCAGCTCCACAATGGTCTCACTGGAGGGCATTCCGGAGTAAATAGAACTCGAGCGAGGGTGCGTGAGTAATTGGGTAATTGCCGCCGAGACGTGGAAGAGTGGTGCAAGGGCTGTGACCTGTGCTCTTCGAGAAAGGGTCCGAAGACAAGGCAAACAGAGCATTACCCCATTGGGTGCCCTCTCTAGAGCATTACCCCACTGTGTGCCCTCTCTAGAGGGCACCCAGTGGGGTAATGTACCTTATGGTTGTGATGGATTATTTCTCCAAATTGTCTGAAATAGTAGCCCTACCCAAGAGGCTAAAACGGAGGAAGAGCCCTGATGCAGAAGGTAATTGCTAGACACGGAGTACCTCAAGAACTACACTCGGATCAAGGCCGCAACTTCGAATCGGATTTATGGAAGGATGATTTTGTTGGAAATGAAGAAGACAAGAACAAATGCTCTTCACCCACAGTCCGATGAAATGGTCGAGAGGTTTAATCGCATCATAAATAACTACCTCTCGATGTTTGCCTCCGAAAACCTAATACACTGGGATGCTGTTGGCAAGCAGGAGCTCTCAACATGATGCGACAGATTACACACCATCCATGTTGTTAACTGGTCGAGAACTGAAACTTCCGATAGATGTATTGTGTGGCAGCCCTATCTGATGATTCTTGAAAAGTACCTATTTCAGAGTATGTGAATGACCTGAAGTATAGATTGGAAATCGTACAGAAATTTGCCAGATCCAAATTGTTTTCAGCGACAATATGAATATAAGATATGGCAAAAAGTCCCTGCCGGTGAGCTTCAAGGAGGACGATGCAGTGTGGCTCTACCAACTCCAACGTCGGAAAGGTTTGTGTCTCAATTTGCAGAGATCATGGCAGGGACCTTACTTGGTAACCAAAAATATAAACGAGCTGGTGTACAATATCCAATTGTCACCCAGAAGCAAGCCTAAAGTTGTCCACACAGAGAGGCCGAGTCCCTACATGGGCCCTGATGTTCCCTCTTGGAATGTTGTTCGGGGCGGACAACCTCAGGGAAGGCCGCTGGCCGCTGTCCAAGGCAGCCTAGCCGGCGTTTCGCGGATGTTTGATATTTGAGCCGTTTCGATGGATTTCTGAGGAATTCTCCACTGGTTTCGGATTAGTTCGTTTGCCGCATATAAACGCTATCCACGATATGTCGATATAGTCAAGATTCAGTGACAGTACTGTACGCGGAGCGACCTAATAGCATAGGTGATAGACATTTGTATAATATATGAAGTTTCAGTGAGTTTTTTGTTGTAACATTAACAGTAAAATAAAGTTAAGTTTGCCCTTTGTTCAGTGTAGTTAATTATTGGTAAATCCACGGGGAAAACGTAGTAGTATCATATCTGAGAGGGACTATACTACTTTGAAGGAAAAAAAATGAAAATTCAGCGTACATTACGGAATTACTATATCAACTGAGCGTGTCTTCAAACGCATATTTAGTGGAGCGACTAAGAGTCTAAAAGTCATCTCCTGATGATGCTAACTTGGTTAGCGAAACATTCGACGAGAGACAGAATTTTTGTTCTAGTGAGGGAAACGTGTTTTCTAGCCAGGAAAGTTGATATAATTAGACAAATAGGTCATAATAATGGTTTCAACGCAGATACTATCCAGAAGTTAGTCAGGAAACAAAGCCGAAAAATCACTTACAGATTAATATACCCTCAGGTCAAACAACTAGAAATAAAGAAATGGGTAACTCTAACATATTTTGGAAAAAGAACAGAGATAATTGCGGGTTTCTTCAGAAAAAACAATGTGGAAGTGACATTCAGACCACATGCCAGATTATCTCATTTCCTTTTCAATGCCAAAGATAAGGTGGACAAGTTGAAGAAATCTGGAGTTTATAAACTTAAGTGTCAGGAGTGTAACAGTGTTTATGTGGCCGAAATTTCGAAAAACGGTATGCTGAACATGAAAGGTCCTTCATACTAGGAAAAAATGATTCGACATTTTCAAACCATTCCTTGGCATACAACCACAAGTTTCCGAATCTAAACGGAAATTTTGCACTATGTAAGGAAGGGTTACAAACTCAATCATTTAGAATCCTTGGAAATTCACAAGCATAAACATTGCTGGTGCAACCTGTTAAATGATCAAATCGATTTAGTTTACTGACCGCTTTTTAAATTAGCACATCCGCATCGTAAACTGTAAATATAAGTACTCAATCAAGCTAAGTACCTCTATTACTACCCACAGGGGTGGTATATAAGGGCTAATGTAATGAACCATTGTTGGTTTATTGTATAAGTTTGAAAATGTTCGTATAGGACGAAACTACAGTAACGTTAGTTACAAATAAAAGTGGTAAAAACATAGAAAGTTTCATTTCTCTTTTCTTCCTTGTGTTATAGTCATATAACTTACGAACATTATCAGTTATCGAAATACCCAAAAACTTTGAACCATAAAATATGGGAATGATATAGAGAAATATACATTTTTTTCAACTACACAGCTCATCACTTTGTTCAGTTGTCTTTATAGATATAACTAGATTCAGTGTCGATATGGCAATACCAGTTCATAGAATATGAGGGCTAGAAGCTTAATACACATTCAACTCTTAGAATTACAAAAAAAATCGAATTATTTGTGCTTCATTTAGATATTGCTCAAAATTATTCGTCACTTACCGCTCGACTCATAAAAAAGTCTAGGAAGTCTTTAGCATTTGCTGATTCATGTAGTATTTTATCGTAATCGAACACAATGCATGAGGAAGGCTGAAGATAGATAGATACAGCATATCATATAGTAGGTCCTATGACCGACCCTTGAGGAACTCCGTAATCAAACATCTGGAAATCAGATTTGTTTTCATTACAGTCCACCGCTTGTCATCTGTAAGATAAGAAAAGTTCACGCCAAGCTCTTTTCCAAACCTTCGGATAAGATGTAAATGGTGTTTGTATTCACTCAAACCCTGCGCTCATGACTATAATTTTGATTGTCCAATCTTCAATATCTGCCAGATCTCAATTTTTGGGTGCATCAGTTGGTATTGAGTTGAGGAGAATTAGATCCCATTATTCCAAAGAATCCATAGTCTCGTTGGTTTAACATAACAACCACGTTATGAAAATACTACATTCAGGCTACCGTAATCACAAATGAATGACACTTTTATAAATTACATAATACCTCTTACGACTAGCAATTCCGATAAGAACATATCAGTTACAATCAACAAACAAAAATACAAAATAAAATACATTTCATATTCGGTTTCCGTAGTCATCATTATATTATTTGTTTTATGAAGGTGGATAAAATTGTTGATTTAAAGATTACTATTTTTGTTATATTTCACTTTTGGTTGAATTCTGTTCCCTGTTAGACTCAAATTAGGTATTGCTTGTCGTGCAATTATGACGAATGAACTGTTTACAAAATGACGTTCATTTTGTTTTTATTACCATGCACAATAACAGCTTGATATCGCCGAACAAACATTGTCTTTTTGTCAGCTGCAAGGAAGTGATAAAGGTTCAGAATGTGCTGTTGGATGATAATTAGGAATATCTAATCAAATTTTTTATTTTATTATAGACGTATTATGAAATTCACCTAGTAAATGACCAACAATTTTTAGGGTTGTGACAGTTTGTGGGAATTTATTACGAAGATAGGTTTCCTCAAAAATTGTAACTTGTGGGTGCTAAGGAACAACGTTGTCTTACCTTTTGAAAACAAAGACGTCCTAAATATTATAATGCCAGTGAAATTGTAGAAATAAATGTTTATAAATGAAATATTGAAATGCAATTGTTGTTCCTATAGGTTTGGCACGAATTTCATACTACATTTACTGCTTGTACCGAAAAATCGCATCATAATGATATTAACATACACATAATGATATTAACATACACATCTAGAACTTGGCGAATTCACCGTTCCCTGAAGAAGAATTCACCATTTTTACACGCTTTATATTAGCTTCACCTGCATGTATGCATATATGTATGTATGTATGTATGTTTGTTTGTGACTCTCAAGCTCGGGATCTGTATTGACAGAATTATCGGCATTATTGCTTGATCTATTCACGGGCAGATGGCGCTGTACGTAAGCGCATTGATATTTCTCGATTTATTCGCGGGCAGATGGCGCTGTACGTAACTATCAATTATTTCTTGATCTGTTTGAGGGCAGATGACGCTGTAAGTAACTATCAATTATTGCTTGAGCTATTCTCGGGCAGATGCCACTATACGTATCCTCCTTGATAGGTTGTTTGAAACAAAATCAAAATAAAAAACATATTTTGAGAATTATAAGTGTTAGCGAAATTTTGTAATACAGATGAAATATTGAAATATTCACAATTACCTGTGATTCAGTACAGAAAATAAAATGAACAAAACGGAAGAAACATTTTAAAATCTAATTCGATTATTTGAAAGTAGACTAGATTATGGATTCCAACAATGAAAACTTTATCATAAATTGTTCACCTGAAAAATTCACTTACTCAAAAAATCGAAAAATCAGATTGAAATATTTGATATACATATCAAATCAAAAAAAAAGATTTGAAAAATAAAATGAATCGCTGAAAAAATATTTTTAGTCCATTAATATATTGAATGAAACTTCAAATCAAAACATCAAGACTGATTTTTTTTTGAAATTATTACTGCAAATTTTCTCTTTACTTCCAAACAAATTTTACAACTGTCCGCCCTCTGTTAGAGACTCACTACATCTCAGTATTACTATATTTTATTTTAATTTTATTTTAATTTTGTATATCATGGGTTATTTTTTATTTTAAAACATTTAAATTTGTTCTTATATTT
>WOGN01003860.1:0-14743 GCA_015342105.1 Leptinotarsa texana
GTCATCTGCGAAAAGCGTGAAAGAGCCAGCTATGTTAAGGCTGGTCAAGTCATTTATGTATATCAGGAATAGTAATGGCCCCAAGACTGAGCCTTGGGGTACTCCTGTTTTCACTGCCTGTATACTAGAAACAGAGCTGGTTTTCACATATTGTTGTCGATCGATAAGGTACGACTGGAACCACGACAAACCCTTGTCTCTTATCCCATAGTGGTGAAGCTTTTTTAGCAGTATTCCATGATTTACACAGTCAAAGGCTTTCGACAAATCACAGAACACCGCTGCCGTAGCTTCCCCTGAATTTAAATTGCTGTATGTCTGCTGCAAAAATGAAAATACCGCATCGGTGGTGCTTTTTCCTTCTTGAAATCCGAACTGATTGGAATTTATGATTTCGTTCAAGATCAGGTTTTTGTTCAGTCTTGATTTGACTAATTTCTCAATCAATTTCCCTAGGGCCGGAATGAGCGATATAGGCCTCAAATTGGACGGATCGTCCCTGTCACCCCCTTTATGCAAAGGAATGACAACTGATGTTTTTAGGAAAGACGGGAATATCCCCTGGCTAAACGAGACGTTGATCAAGCGAACCAGCACCTCTAAAGCAGTTGTGGGTAAATTTTCAAAAATTCTCAGAGAAAGATTATCCATTCCTGAGGTCTTTTTGTTTCTCATTCCTCTAATGGTATTCATGACTTCGTAACTATTTGTAGGAAGTAATTCAAAACATTCCCTGATATCCACCTCATGAAGATATGTTAAGGGATCATGTGTACTCCTTATTTTGCTCGTCAGAGATTCGGCGATAGAACAAAAATAATTGTTTATAGTGTCAGGGGATAGAGCGGTTCCAATAGTTTTTTTATTTCCTTGTCTATCTATTAATTCATTTAAAATGTTCCACGTTTCTCTTGATTTGTTTGTAGGTATTCGATTCAATTTTAAATGAGGATTTTACAGTGCTCACATACTTTTTTCCAATGAATACACTTTCTTATACACCTTAACTAGAACACTCTCGATGCACGTTTCGCTAACCAAGTTAGCATCACCAGGAGGTAACAAAATTTCGAACATTTCGACGAGAAAAAGTAGAAATAGTAATTTATTTGGAGTGGTATGGATACATGAAACATTTGTTTCTAGGAAGTAAGATGCTGCTAAGTAAGATGCCTTCGACGTGATAACTCGGGTAGTTTCGAATCATTTAAGGGAACAATTCGTTCAGGCCAGTCCTCACTTACCTAGCACAGTAGGTTCATGGACTGACACATATCAGAAAACAACTACGCCCCTGGCTAATACAACGAAGGGCGTTGGATTATATCCGACAGGTGTCAGTGCAGGATTCTTCAGAGAAGAAATTTCTGCATATGCTTTTGGCGATACAACTTTGGCGATTTTCAATTATTGGAACGGACACACTTGCAGATCGGTTTCGGGCTATTTGGCATCTCGTCAGTGCAAGGTTCATCATCAACATGAAGTCGATGACATCCCACAATTAAAAACCTAATTCCTTAAGAGTATTTTACTTCGAAAAGAGCTGAACATATCTGTCATCGCTCCTTCTGTCTGTAGACGAGGTACTAACCAACCGCACATCTGAATGTCTCAAATCCTTGTTCATGAACTTTCTGTGTAGGTAAGTGACGACTGGCCTGAACGAATTGTTCTTTTGAATGATTTAATTTATAGCCAGTCTTGAAGTATACCCACTCAGTAGTTTTTCTTTAATTATATTTGTCATCGCATAAAATGATATCATCCTTCATTTCCTATTTGATGAAAAAGATAGAAAATCAATGTTTTGGTTGGTCTTGTTTGGTTATAATCTGCGAACGTTTCAACTGCAACTCCGGTAGTCATCTTCAGTGGCGTGGTCTTCTTGACGTATCAACTGAAACCAACCAAAACTTTGACGTCAGTCGTGAAAGCCTACATTCCTAGATTGAATCACTAATCGCGTGATTATTTTTCTAGGTGGAACTCCCGAAGCTGCTTCGAGAAAAAACACTACATGTGCCATACAAAGCTGAAAATAGTCACTAACAAAGACAAAAGGAAATTAAAACATCGGTATCGTGCAGATGAGTCCAATAAATTGAATGAAATACCCGTACCTTCAGTTGCAGAATTCACAAACAGCAGCGATCCTTTGAAGTCCCCCTTTCCGATAACGTATAAATTCGAAATAAATAGAAGTTTAAACGATCAGGCAATGTTCGCGTATACTCCCAAAGCTCTGAGGAGAGTGAAAAAAAATAAAAAACGAAAGGCTAGAAAGATACTTGCTGAAGGCCTGGTTGTGGAAAGGCCAAAGGGAAGAAAGAAGTCTAGAAGGAAAAAGGTCAAGCCAGAAGATTTGGGGGAGCCTACTCTGATACGAAACATCAGATGGAGGACTTACAAGAAGAAAAACAAGCGTTTGAATTCTTTGTATCCACCCCAAATAGTCGAGGAGTATAATTATGTCAAAGGATGAAACATCCGTATATTCTGCTAAGAGGAATATTTGTACATAATTCAGTCATTTTCAATGTCGATTTCGGTCTTGTTTTCAACCAGTGCTCTCATACGTTTGATGACCACTTCAGAAAAAATTGAAAGATGGACTGTAACCAAAAATTAGGATGTTGCAATGTATCTAATTTCAAATTTCTACATCAAATCCTTTAATTTAATTTCAACGCCCAGTTATGTCTATCGTTTTCAGTATTTCTAGCCTGTCACTGGAAACTAACCGATGACTGAAGTGATTTTCATGTTTATTATTACCGTTTTATTTTGCATTGTGTTCGTTCATTGTGTGTGGTCTGCTTTCTTGCCCGGAAAACATAACAAGCTTCTTAGATATGATTTTAATGATTCAGTCGTGCTCACATTATAAACGAAGTCGATATTAAATTGTTCACAAAACCAAACACACACCAACCTACATGAAATGACATTTCTAATGTATTTTATTAATAATCTCTTCCCATTCACAGAAATTGTATTACTGAGTGAAATTTGAGTGTGTACGTACAATTATCAACATATAAAAATATGTTGACAAATTATTATGTATAATATTTGTGATGAACGTTGCAAACATTTTACAATGTATTAATCATTAGAGTATTACATTACAAATTTACTTAGTAAGTATGGAGATGAGTCGTAGATATATGTATTATAGGTACTATAATGTGCCCCAATTTTTTTTTGAGATAATACTAATAACCACATTTTAAAAAGGTTTCTTTCATATTTTTCTATATTTCTATTGTTTAACTTTCGAAAACCCCTTTAATCAATGTGTTATTTTGCTACATTCTCTGTCGAAGGTACCGAACTGAGTTGCATAGTGTTTTCAGAGCCAATTTTACAATTATTCCTAAATGATTCAACCAACAGATGGCACTCTACAGGGATTGAAGTTAATACTTTTAGATACCTGGGTCTTTGGGTTTGATATAAATCACTTCAATTGTCAATTCTATCATTTATGAAGATACTTTACGCTATTGTTCTTTGTAACTGAGGATATTTGAGGATTCAGTGCAAATTCAACCAATATTCACATTATTCCTATCATCGACTATCCTCGGTAGCAATTCTTTTCAATTATTCAAGCAACCCATACTAATGAAATAGAAATTCAGAAATGATATCTAAATGATAAAAATAATAAACACAACAATTTGAAATTAGCACAAACAGAAATCTAAATAGGATTGAACGTCTCTTTTGGTTACCGTTTTGATATAGATTTGTCAAAACGTATTTATGAGCTTCTATTTTTTTTCAATTCGGATATATTACCAGAACCAAGTTTGAAATTCAACTAAACATAATGTGGAATCAACCAATTGCTGCACTAAAACTAGAAACTATTTTTCCTCAGTATTTCTACAACAGTAGCCCATCCTTGCATTTTACAAACTGATAAAATATGGTTATCTGATACAGTTTCTGAGTATTTATACGATGTTTTCAAGCCATAAAGTATTTTGGTATGTATTTTCAAAGTAAGTTTAGCGATTGAATTTTTTATTTATATTAGAGGTAGTTGTATATACGTTATTTATTTTTATTATATCAACTCTTATGCAAAAGCTTTGCATTGCTGGAGGTTACTTCATGTATTGATTAACTTCCATGCAATTTTATTTGATGAACTGAAAATACAATCGCTTATTTTGTTGACAATTTATTTTAATTCCTAACACCCCAACGAAAAAACAACGCTGTAGATTTGTAGGTGCCCCACCTCCAATTGTGACATGAATCAATGAACAATTCCTTATCAAGTTGAGGCATCCAATGTCATTGGTGAAAATTAAATTTAAACGATATTTTATCGATGCTATAATTTTACAGCATTGAGGAGACAATAAATCTCACTTCTTTTGTATATCAAAGAGCTGCATAAAAAAGCATAATAAAGATCTAAGATCCTTGAAAATGAATGGAAATATCATGGCTAATAATGAAAAAAATTGAAGTGAAACTCCAAAGTTTGAAAAAAGTGCATATGTATGGAAATATTTGGAAAACAATTTTTATTATTGTTTATATTACAAGCACAACAGTAAAATTATTTGATGAAAAAAGATATGTATAAAATAAATAAAAATTTGAATATATATACAATAATTATACAAATGCAATCGAGAAACGAACACACATTGGAAACTACAATTACATCATATTTATTTGTGGTACTTGAAAAATATAATTATTGGTTGTGATGTAAAAAAGCTAAAGAGAAGCATAAGACCACATTTGAATAATACATTGGTACACGACTGGAGAAAGCATTCTTTTGGATATTATTCATGACTTCTATTTCTCCAGTTCAATGTAGAAGACAAGACGAAGGTTGTTTTTCTAACATAACAAAGGATTTCTGATTTGAAATACACATCCTAGTTAAATTTTCATCACAACCCATGTCTTTTCGCAATTTCTCTTGACGAAAACCGCAACTGGAAAGTTCAGTTCAGTTTAGAATGCTCAATTGAGCTCTAGTTGAATCAAGACTCAGGTATAGCAGTTGCCTTAGAGTCACTCAGATTGAAGCGAAACATATATTCATTATTCAAAAATGAATTTTGAGATATATAGTCCAAATAGTCCGTAGTCAAACCCACTTATTCACTTTGTTTATATCGAATATAAGCGCATATATTTTCAAACATGAACAGTATATTTCTAAACATTGTTATATTAATGGAACTTCAAACATGTCTGAAAGGCAAATGTTTGGGAAAGAGAGAAACGATCAGATTGCGACACAACTTGTTTGTTGTTTGTCTATACAAGTATACAAGTATTCGAATGAATATAAACGGATTTTTAAGGTGAAGTAAATTACTTCACTAACGTTATATTAATTGGAAAAATTTAGTCCGAACAGGAAAAAGTCACTCTGTCCTGATATATAATGAGCACTTGACAAAAAATTGTACATGTACTCGTATTTCTTCAGATGTGCTTCAATACAACAAATGCTCTTCTAGCATTTCAGCTATCTTCTGAACAAAATATTCCAGTTAATCTAAAATGCTAATAACTGCTTGTGCTGGTTTGACTCTTTTGTTACCCAATCTTTTGACAGCTTTTGCTTTCACTTGGCAAATGTATCGCTTGTTGGCTGTCTGTTTTGCTGCATTCCACCTGAAAATAATCAGTCAGACATGAACATATTATAGATTTCATAAATTACTGGTTGTCTAATCTTGGATCCATGAAAATGCTGTTCCACGTCAATTCTTTTTCATTTCTTCGATATACACTGTCGTTGAAACCTTTGTAATTTATTGGTTGTCCAGTCATAGCCCATCTCCATTTCGTACTTTTCCAGTCATAGATTCCTCCAATCCATCTGTCATGTCTCTCTAAACAAATAATAAAGTATTGATACTAAGAAGTCACTGTTTAATTTGTAGGGTGGACTATGAATAATTACCAAAAAACTAAATAGTTGAGAAATATGGTGAATAGGTGAAAGGTGAAAGGTGAGAAAGAAAGTGGAATATAATATATGAGATGATGGGAAAACAAAAAAAGGGTATAAAATAAGAACCATGAGAAGTAACAAATATAAAAGGAGAAATGTGAAAATCGTATAAGAAACATGAATGTGAGGAATTAGAAGTAATATACAGGGGATATTCCAAGTACAAAAATGAAATTAACGAATTGATAATGACTTACAGTTTTTAGAGATCAATTACAGTAAATCAGAATATGAGGTTAAAGGAATTATAATAGCAGCATAAATAGAGAATCTGTTGATAGAGTATTCATAAAATCAATTTTGCAAGGATGATCTGGATGAGATGCGTTGATAAATAACCAGCGAGTTTGATTGTTTGTATTACAAAAAATCGATATAGAAATAGTATAGCAGAAATCTCTAAATAGTGTATATCGTTGACAATCTTTAAAATTTTTTTCAGGACAAAACACAAGCAGTACAGAAAAATTCCTAACGTGCTCTAAGAGCGGTGCCTGTGCGTCTAGCGGAAATTGGGAATTACCTTTTAAGTGAGGGATCGAAGTATTATAAAGAAAAACAACTGATGGTGGTCACTGGAGACACTCAACTGATATCAAATGAGTGAAAAATATATACCGATGAAAAGACTAGAGAGAAATGCTGAAGAAGAAAAGAGTATCAGAAATCTGCAAATATATACGGGGACAACTAATCAAAAAATTAAAGAAAAACAAATATTTTGTAATTTTTGAAGTTTTCCATGGTACAACAGAGAAGCTAGAGAATGAAAATATATATTGGAGATACAGATGAAAAAAACTAACGAAGATGGTGCTGGCGAAAATGGAAAGAAAACTCCAGTTAATTGTTGAAATCAGTATATCTCCAATCTTGGAAACTATAACACGGACCTCTAATGAAAATTTCAGCTACTCACGCCGGAAAGATAATAGGAAAAAAGCAGAAAATAACACTTGGAAATCAGCGGAGCAATAAATGGCGCAACGTTAGAAAGAGATGGTGTAAGGATATTCGTTAAAAAAAATAAGAAATGGATCTCAGAACACATAGTATCATCAAGATGAAGAAGAATTCAGAAAATACATAGAAGTGGTTATACTTACCAATGAAATTGTTCAAGAAACGTCTGAGATTATGATCCTGAGACCTGTTTCTTATAATAGCAAGTTTGCTTCCATTTTTCCTGCATTCAAAGAAGGCTTTTTCCCATGTAGCCTCATTATCACTGAAGAAATAACATCTATTTCCCAAGCTAATCATATTTGGCGGGCATATCCAACCATCTGCATTTCTTCTTCTCGTGGCTCTAGCTGGTTTCTTGACTAAAAATTACAATAAATTACACTAATCATTAACAAAAAAAAAACATATTATTAATGTCTTTTCATTCAATTTTTTATACATGAAGTGATGATATAACTATTGAACTTAGTTTATCAAAATTAAGATGTAAACTCTTGTTGGACACTTAGCAACCATTTCTGAACTTTACAGAATCACTGTAAAGTTTCCTTTGGGATTGTTGGACCACGTTTTTCAAAATTGGCAATGAATTATCAATAGATGTTAAAAAACAACTCAAGTCGCCTAGTTTGCCTATTTATATTTGCTACACGGAAAGATCTAATACTTTCATTTCAAATCTTGATTCGTAAGTAGTACAGCTCGGCAAATCTAGCTGTGCCTCTGAGATGCTTGAACCATAAAAAGAGATGGTTACTGTTCACTACCAACTTTAATCAGGAAGAACAATAGGTATTGACAACCACGCATATACCATTCGATAATTGATTGATAATTGAATGCGTAGTTACTAGAAATTATTATGAAACTCAGCAGATAGATATAATCTACAAAACATAGTTTGCAATAATGATAATACCATTCCTCTATATACAAAGCTACAGTTCGTTTCCAGTATACGAACATTTTTCATCATGTTTTCTCTAGAATATGCGGTTTTTTACAATCGAAAATGTTTAGCGAAAACCAAAAAAAGATACTGGATGAGTAAGTGTTAGAAAGATGAATAGATTATGTCACAGACAAAATTATGGCAGGTTTGATAAATGATGAAATGTACTTGGGGGTGTAACTGTTGACAGCAAATTAAAATTCAAGGGACAGACTACTCAAGTTATGAAAACAATAGCTCATTAAGTCAACTATTTAAGAAGATGTTTCCCATATATGAGCCAGTGGTCTTAATTATTAGTATACAACTCCATAATCCTTCCACATTTGAATTATTGTTGTATCATTCTGTTTTTTCTCAATCAAAATGAAATAAACACTACAAAAAATGCAGAATCGTGCTATGCGAATAATCTTACAATGTTGCAAACCCTTCAATGGATACCAGTGAAGAAACTCTTCGAGTACCAAAGACTAATTTTGATTTTCAAAATCAAAATAGGATATTTATTGTTAAAAGTGCATGCCTCAAAATATTTTCCAGTTCTGTTGGGTTTATCTGAGTTAGTTAACCCAGTAGGTTTTTTCCAGAAACGATATCAGAAAAAAAATCTCAAAAAAATATAGCTCGGAGATATTTTTCCAAGAATCGTTAAAAAGCTTAAAATAAATCGAAAACATGATTTTCTAAGAATAATCGTCACGGGTTTTTGCACAGATATATTCATTTGTAAGCAATGCCGTTATCCTGGTTTGTAAAATAAAGCTTAGTAAGTTCTGCTAATAATGACATACTGTTTTTCCTCATAACTATGATCAGAGAAATAAACATTATCACTAAGTCAGTTTATTTACAATAGGAAAATTATTCATCTGTTATGAAGTTGGAATTCGTAAGAGATGAAATAGTCAAAAAATATCTATTTGTGAGAAATTAACTGAACCATGTTTTTTGACATTGAGGAGTTATCAATTGAACTATCAACGGGAAAATGTTATACAAAAGATCCCCTATTATTTTAATGCAAAATGTTTCCTCGGTAAACCCTGTAAACCGTGAAACAAAGTTATAAAAGTATGTTATGGTATGGTAAATGAAAGTATGTTACTGTCAGTTTTGAATGTCTTTCACAAATTTTCACAGTTCTTCGAAAACTTTTTGGACAACTGATTTGGAAACAATTCCCAGTCAGATTGTATGAATATCATATAGTTCAAAAACTCTAATTTTATAATACTCAGATACATAATAGTATCAAGAACTAAAAATTATGTGTGACCAAAACCTGTCAAAATTTTTTCATCGAAGATGGATTTGTTTTTCCACCAGGAAGATTGAAAATCGGTTGAGGAAAATTGACATTTTTTGATAGATTGGCCTGTCGCCTGTATACAGGCGAAATATAATTTTTAGGAGAGTAGCGCTCACAAATAGAAAAGGAAAACTTTGTAGTTATTTGAAAATATTCAATTTAAAAACAAATTATGACAAGATGCTCTTTTACTAGTATCACTAAGTATAATTTCTCCTAATACAACCATCTCATTAGACATTGATTTGGATATACTCTGACCCGAACATATCAGCAAACAACTTCCGTATTGTAATTCACCACTTCTCAAGGTGTTTCTACATTTTAATGTTGGACTTCAATATAATTATTTAATGTTCTTACAATATTTTTCTCTGGTGTTCAAACAATCGTACTGTCACACATTACCGATAGGTGACCTTCACTTGTTCAATTGGCCAAACCGCTACCTCATTTTAATGAAAAAATTAAGCGTGCATGTCGAATGCATTTCGTAAGTTTGGCGCTATAAATAGTTATAAATAGTTCAAGGTGATCATATTTTTTGAAAGATAGTCCCGAACTGTGTTTAGCAATGAAGGTTATTTCATGTTTGTCAAGTGTCATCGCTAATTTATTAAGTGGCATTCTAGTGAATAATAAATATTTGAATACTCGTTTGTTCAAATAATCTACGACAGTCGAGTCATATCCAGGATTAGGTTCATATCATCAATTTTAAGAAAAAACCAAATGACCTAGGTCATTTAGCGAAGTCCTGAACTATTTTCTTTGGGAAAGAAAGATGTCCTTACCCGAACTCTGTTGACGATAACCTCAGAACTTTTCCGCGAAATTAATTTTATGAGTTGACCCATGGTGGTGCTAGAAGTACATGGCCTGATCTCAAGATGGCGGTAGTCGTTTGAAAAATATCACTATATTAGAAAGTACACAATCTATAAAGCATACGGTTGAAGTTCGAAGACGCTGAGTTGTTTATTATTTGTTTGGCAGCCATCAATAGCGAACGTTTTCGACGAATTTGTGAAAATGGAGAAAATTAGCCGTCGTTATGTGGTACAATACTTTTATTTGAAAGGTCTCAGCCAAACCAATATACTAGCTGCCAAGACGAGCGTCGCGGTGGTCGACCAAATGAGGTGACGACTCCAGAAACGGTGAAGAAAATAATCAAAGCGGTACTGAATGATCGTCGACTGAAAGTGTGCGAACTGGCAGACTTAGTAGGCTTTCTAATTAGTCAGTGGGCTACGCTTGAAGACAGACAGTAAACAAATTACGGCCACCGTCGTAAGTTACTTTCGCTTGTATGTTTAAATGATTTCATTTAAAAATTGGAAAATATTTTCTGCTCACTGCTCTTTATGAGTATTTCGATGACTCCTCTTTTGATCGAATGTCTATTATCAAAATTCCTTATTTTATGTTGTTCACAGAAAGACAGAATCAAAAGATACGACTTCAGACATGTACAATGATTTGTACGTAAATTTTCTATTTATGTATTCATTTCACAACTAGAGATATAAACAGAATGAACCCAATAATTACATATGAAAATAGGGAGTAAAGAAATAGTAAATGAAGGCAAAACATTGAATACCTCACCATCATTGCAATTATTGCTAAATGTTCTTGTAATTCTAATGATTTGCACCTGAGTTGGTTTTTCAATTCATTTCAAGCATATCCTATAGTTTGCTGATGAATTGTCAAATCCAAATGACAGATGACAAGTTCAAACGACTATAAATGAAAGGACAGTATAGATACAACAAATTTCTTGAATTGTTGTGTATAATTGTACTTCTGATATAGAATATCAATAAAGAATTCACTTTGCAATCCATTGTTACTCTGAAATCGCTCAACTCATTCACTGTTTTCATGAATGCATCAAGATCATTTCGTAATTTCTCAAAGTCCTAGCCATATACGGTAAGAATGGCCCCAAATGATATCCCTGTGGTATACCTAATATAACTGCAAATGAGTCAGAGTAACACTAACATATATCTGACCATATCGAAATCAGAAGATGTTGACCTGGATCAATATTATCAAGATTTTGATTAGCAAAGCATGACTACATTATGGAAAGCCTAAAATCATTTAAATCCCATCCACTTACATCCGATTGTTCATTCCGATTACAATATGTGGTCTATTAGATCTATACCTAGGGATCCACAGGTAAAAAAAATCGTGTTGTTCTATCTCATTATTTTTCTAAACATCTGAAATAATGACGTGTTTTTCAGTTTTTCGAAACTATACAGTTCATAACTGCTGAAGGAGTTACGATTATGTTTACATTTTGCACTGAATCGGCGCCTTGAAGAAGTCTGAATTATTTTGGAGAACAGAACTTGGTACTTACAAAACAATTATACCACCAAATTTTCACTTTTACTTTAAGTAGTTGCCAGAATAT
The DNA here is from genome assembly GCA_015342105.1 of Leptinotarsa texana. Taxonomy (NCBI): domain Eukaryota; kingdom Metazoa; phylum Arthropoda; class Insecta; order Coleoptera; family Chrysomelidae; genus Leptinotarsa; species Leptinotarsa texana. The sequence continues at coordinate 11,675 of WOGN01003860.1, forward strand.
GAATCAGTGGAAACGTCCATACACCATACTTTTATTTTTATTACATCATCGAAAGTTCTGTTGGTGAATAATTTAATAATAAATGAAGAATACCAAACATATCAAAAAAACATATACCTACCAATGATAGTTTGACAACTTTTGGATTTCCAGAAACTTTCTATTATCAAAGAACTATGACGAGAACAATCAGTACGAATAAATAGAATGCCATTATTATTATTGTAAGTTTTATTGCTCACCAAAATTTTCAGGGCCTTTTTTTCCAATGTTACCTAGCATTTTCAGACATTTTCTTTTCTCATATTTTTCCAACCTCTCTCCACTGGAACATTTGGAAATATTGAATCTCCTCTTCTTCTTATTGTATATATTGAACTGAACCACTACGTTGGTATCTGTCTCGCATAAGAACATTTTATTTTCAGTACATTTTCTTGCGAACCACCTGTGACCAAATAGATAAATTAGAATAAAACTGCATGAAGGATAGAACGGAAAAATACTACTTGTTACGTTTGGCACCAATGAGAGCTATACATTTCCATTTATAGTCATCTCCTAAATGCTTTCTCGAAAAAGCATTGAAAGTAATATGTTTTCCACTGGAACCCCATTTCCAAGTCCTCTCTTTCCAGTCATATATTCCATCAATCCAACGTTCAGTTAGAGCTGAAATACAAAACAGTAGAGGAGTATTATGAAAAATTATAAAGAATCAAGATAAGTTATACATGTTTAAATCTTGGACAGCGAAATCTAAATTAATAATCAGGATACAAGATTTCAAAAGTTCCCACTGGTTTGTATGGAATAAGATATAATAATAATAAATATTTTTATTGTTCACAACTAATAAGGTTCAACAGGTAATGAACAGTATGGACAAAAATATGAATAGTTTGGAAACAAAAGGCGAAGTTCAATTTTTTTAACGATAAATCGTTATTAATTGCTCTTTCACTTAACCTTAAAAATCGCTGCGGTGTTATAAGAGCATTATTATAAAATAATCCGTTCTACTGTAATCAAGGCATGGTATGATAAGAATAATAATAAAATAGATCACTGAGTTTCAAATAAATACTTCTTAAATCTGATTTGAATTCGCTGAAACGAAAGCCATACAGGAGTTTAGCACTTTTCCATATATCTACGAGTAGAGGTTACATTTCTGAAGTTGAAACTTTTTTCTATTTTCCTGTCTTATTTTTTTCATGTTCGCATAGGAGAGATCGTGGTAATAATTAGCATCTAAATTTATGAAAGCCGCATAATATTTTTGGCAAATCACACCAGCTCTTGGGCTATAGTTTTCACTTTTCTAAGATATTTACATACACACCAGTCTGCAAATGCTGAACTTCATTTTTCACTTCGAGACAATAAAAAGTATTATAAATCTGTCTTTGCAACAGTTGGGCTAAAAAGTTCCTAGGCTAACATAGAAAAAAATGGTAAAATTCAACTTCATTGTTCAATATAGTTACCTTGGAAGGCGATACAACGATTATATCGGTCATACAATTTTTCAATATTATTTTTGTACAACGATTTGCATTTAGCCTCAAAATGCACAGCAATTCCGAAGATTACCCCTAATCTGCGCTGAACATCTTTCCAGTAAGCATACTCTTGAGGTCTGAGAACAGGAAAAAGTCGCGGGGGGCCAGATCTGGAGAATACGGTGGATGCGGTACACAAAAAGTGAAACTCGAGGCCGTACATTACAATTTTATGCGATATATTGTCAAGATGCGTGAGTACTATGACTAGAATGCATAGGAATGCATTTTGAACATACCTTCTCTTGAGGTTCGCAAAAAACATAGAGATTTGATACTTCTATTCAAAATTATCATCGGACTGAGTATCAGCCCCGAGCTTCTCTCCAAAATATATTTACATGTTCCCAGTCGTTCAGCTAGACAGGTGCAAACGTTTTATGTTTCTTTTCACAGACTCAATTCATCATATAACAGCTTGATTCCTAGAACTCTTCGATTGGCTTACTCTTCACCTAGCCATCTAGGTGAAGCGTAAGAGGTGAAGAGATTTGAGTCTAATGTTACTTGCCTATAAGAATTATATTAGTTCATATTGTTACACATTTTAATTTTTTTTAATATAATCTATTTATTATCTTACTTTGAAATTGTATTAGTCTCATAATTTACTTTCAATCCACTGTATTGCACCAATTACTACCTAGCACTGTACTACATATATCTGGATTGGGCTTGCCCATGTATATACATAAATAAAATGAAATTCTCCATAAGCAAATCAGATTGTTAGCATTCGACTTGTTGAAACCTTTCGAAATTTTTGACATCAAATAATCTTATCAAGGATACCAAGGTATAGTTCATATCATGATAACGCCAACTTGGTCGGTAAAACGCGCGAGAAGAATGTTGAAGTGTGGTTGAAGTGTAGTTCTAGTGTATGGGAGTTGCCTTGGGACACCAAGGTAGTGTTTGCAAAAGTCAAGATACCAATATAACTTGTCATATAGAGAAGACAATTGGGAGTAATGAGCATGGAAAGTACTTACGTATTGTCGTTTTGTTGCCGCAGCTGAGGAAGTCTTTCAATAAATTTTGTTCTCTATACGAATTAATAACTGATAAGGTACTATTTAATACTTGACAGTGGAAGTGGGCATCCGTCCATTTGGCTTCTTGTGTACTGAAGTGGTAACACTTTTTTCCAACCGAATGAAAGTTTTCCGGACACAAGTATGTCGTTTGGACGGTTTGTGATTTTGTAGCGTGAACTGCAACAACAAAAATTAAAAAATCGTTAATACTCAGAATAGCGTGTAAACAATAATGATATGAATTTATTATACACTAACGTGTTTCGCCATACAATGGCTTCCTCGGGGGTGTCTTAATAACTAATTCTACACATTCAATGCTATATATACCTTATTCTACAATTTGAAATACCTGAATTTCAAGCACATGATTTTTTACCTAAGTTTGTAATGAATTAAATTACCTGAGGTTATGTTCCATCTTCCACATTTGCAAAAATATTCAATAACGTAGAGTTATTTAATTC
>WOGN01003861.1:0-14743 GCA_015342105.1 Leptinotarsa texana
AAGCTTCCTAGTAACTTCAATATTACATTCTACTCATCAATCTTTATCTGTGATATTTACTTATTTGTTCCTGTCATCTTCATATACTTATTGTACTTATCTATACCACGTGCTTTTATTTATAATAATATTAACTGACATTTGTATTGTAAATGTTATCATTTTTATGACTTGAGTTTTATTAATTGTTTAAATTGATAGCTTTAATAAATCTATCTATCTGTCTATCAGGCATTTCCTCATTTTTGTATGCCATTTTAATAAAAAATGAATTAATAAATCAACAAATTAAGAACAGAACAACAACACACAATTAGTATTAATTCAATTTCGAAAATTCACAAACTGACAACGTCATACAAATTCAATTGTCACTATCGCTAATAGCGCACTACTCGATAGATTAGTTTCGTATTTTTGCATTTAAGGGGCTGTATCTCAACAAGGGATGCTCCAAAGAAATTTCTTTATATAAAAGATCCTATCTTTCTTTAGATGAGGAATCGCCTCCTTAAATGTTTCACACTCATTCAGTTACACCCTGTATAGCCTTAACTGGATTGAAATGTATATGTCCAGTGGTGTTCCAGAGGGCACCGCAGCCAACAATTTTGGGAAAAAAGTACGCCACTGAATTGTTGTTGTAGATTTTAATGTTTTTGTAGATTTCTGTTTTGTTCATTTCCAGCTGAGTTTTCGGAAAAAAATTGATGCCACTCTGCAAATCATGAACACCTGCTTTGGAGACAAGCTGATAATGATACTGTTGTATCAGTGGAAGTTCTCAATCAGCAGTAATTTCATCATGAATAATTTCACTAACACTGAAATGACTGACATGAACTTTATTCATGGATTACGAAAGAAGCACGGAGAATTTACCAGGACAGATATCTCAACACAGTAACGACATGTGCTAAAACATTTAGAACGCTACTTGCAAGATTATGTGAAACTGAGAGTTTCAATTAAAATGCAGGTGGTGGAGAACCATAAACTGTAACAGCCTAAACTACAAAAAACTATACTTCAAATCCTTCAAATAGTACTAGGAAGATTGCAATGCAGGTCAAGAACCGCATGGAAAGTTCTAAAAACAAACTTCCTATACCCATATCACATTCAGCGGGTCCAAGCTCTACTGCTTCAGGACTCAAATAAGTTGTTTGAATCTACGCTAGCATATTTCAGATTATGTGCCTGAATATACGTTAAATTGAGGACCAGCTCTGCCTGAACAGATTGTGGAGAAGTCCCCAAAGGCAAGAATGGAAAATCGAAATACGAATTCTTGTTTGATGGAACAGAAACACTTCTGTAGGATCTTTTAAAGCTTCAAGAAGAATAGGAAACATGTTTGTAACAGTATTGTGGACACTTCAAAAACGTCCATAGGGGTGACATTTTTGCACTCTGGAATCACAGACATAACATTCATATCAAAAACCTTAGCATTTGACTATTTGTCGTTACTTTCAACAACTGTTTCGAATTTGGAATCGCAGGTTGAATGCTTAATTCTTTTTCACAAATCTACAAGAAACTTTAGCTACCCATGAACGGTTCTATTATATTACTCCAATTTTGAAATATTTATTATTTCAACCAGATTAATTTGTATGTTATATGAGACCATAAAGGACAGCATGTATATTATCAATTGAAACTGTTATTTTTCATGGTATTTTCGACCAAAAAGTGACTGAGTTTGGATTCGACGTCTAATCAATTCATCTCACTGCGAAAATGGAAATTACCTTTTTGTATTACAACTTCATTGAGGTTGTCGCCCGCAGGCTACAGCTGTAAAAGACGGTTTGTTTTTGAGAGAAAATTAATTGCTCAATGACTTTTTCAACGGTTTTGATCGCTTTGGATGTATATAACTCGTTTCGATGAAAAACCTGGGTTTCATGAAAGTTTATAGTTTTCCACGAAACTGTTATACTTTGAGAAGAACTGAATTGAACCATGTTGTGAGGAGGGTTTTTACAGGTAGAAGAGGGTAAAATGATGCATCATATAATTTTGATCAACTTTACCACGTTCTAGCTATCCTTCAAAGCAAAACTCGAGACTTTTCACCTTTCAATGTGTGACTTCAAACTTCATCAAGTATTGTGATGAACTGTTTGGAACCTCTAGTGTAATAATGAATATTACTAAAGTTTTATCCCCAACCAAACCCTTATTTTCATCATCTCGACACGTGTCTCAATCATCAAGTGATCATCTTGAAAAAGAAAATTGAATCAAGTCTACATACGATGTTGTCCTTATTTGTACCATAGAAACCTCTGTCTAGGTACCTGCGTCTGAATTGTCTTGATGTACGGAACTCTTAGCAAATCTTAAATTTGGGCGACTAGAAAAATCAGCAGTCGCCTATCATGTTTCACAACAAATCCATTCGATAGACTTTGTTTCAATAAAATTAGTTGAACAAGTTAACAACAGATATCTAGATGCCTATGAGAGCTCAGAAATAAGTAAACATAATGATATTATGATTAACGATAACACAGCCCACCAAAAAAAAATTGTCTTGCTTTCGAAAAATGTCAACTAATTTTGGTTAAAGAATTTGTGCTGATTCCAAAAATATAAACCTTTTTTTTGTATAAACTCTAGATTTCGAGGGATAACATACTCATCAAATACCTGAATATTCTTACATTTCTGTATATTCCACCACTATAATTGCAATATTTTCATAAACAAACTTAACAAATCCTAAGACAAATGCATACTAATGACTTCTAATTGAAATGTACTCATTGAAAATGTCAATAACATGAAATTGGCGCTAATTGTAACATATTACTGTGCTATAAATTGATAGTATTTTCTCGAAAGTGGCCTCAATACATTTCTATAACGATTGCTATTTCTGTTTTGTGAATATAAATGGCATTAGTCATAATTAAAGACATACGTGGACATATCCTAACCTGGATTCATCAATAAGATCAATTCCACATCAGCTTGAGCAGATACCTATTCCAATATTTAGCAGCCTACTTACGTTACCAGAGGATAATGTCGAAACGTTATCTGATAAACTACAGACTCAAAGATTTGAGGAAGACGAAAGTGACTTTAAAGGGGATTCAACACGTCCTGAGCACTTTACCCAGGAAGAGCTAAGCGATTTATTAGAGATTTGAACCTTTCAAGGGATTCTTCCGAATTGCTTGCCTCCAGACTAAAGGAAAAGAAACTTCTTCACCCAGACACTAATATTACATACTAACTTAATAGAGATCTTTTGTGTTTTTTTCTCATCAAGATGATAAGGTTTGTTGTAACAATGTCAAAGGACACCAGATTACTGGTGTCTTTTTATCGACAGTTCCAATCTAAGTTTAAAGTGTGTCTTTCTACATAATGGCAACAAACAAATATACCAATTGGGCATTCTACAAAACTGAACTGTGAACTGTCTTCTGGGACAACAAGGTGGCTATCTTTTCTGTATCCTTGGGATAGCAGGGCTAACGACCAACACTGGAGTAGAAGAAAATGGCGTTCCAGAGATGTTTCAGTTCAAGAAGAAGCTAACGTAGTTGACAAAACATTGGTCGATCAAGAAAAAAAATTACCTCCGTTACATATTAAAATAGGTCTGATGAAACAATTTGTGAAGGCCCTAGACCGGAATCATCCTGGTTTTGAATACTTGTCCAGCAAATTCCCTGCAGTTAGTGAAGAAAAATTGAAAGCCGGAATATTTGATGAGCCTCAGATACGACAACTTATAAAAGATTCGCATTTTCCAGAATAGATGACTGAAATTGAGTGTTGAGTGCATGGTGCTGGTTTGTGAAAGTTGTGGAAAAAATTAATCGGAAAATCACCGGGATTTAGTGAAAGAAATGCTTAACAATTTTAACAAACACGTTTGTCACATACAGAGAGGTCCAACGAAAAGTATGCACCTGCTTTCCTTCTTTTATTATAATTTAACGAAAAAATGCTCCGACAGATCAAGCTTGCTTTTGAGGGGAACACATTTTAGATGTTTTTTTACACCTGTGCCTTCAACCCCTAGCGAGGATGAGTAACAACCCTAAAATTTTGAATTTAAAGTGATATATCATTTGGAAGGGCACAATGATACCTAATTTGTTGTATTTCACTCAAACATGAAGGTATCATGAAGAGAAACAACTACAACTCAGTACTTTGAAATGTGTAATTGACTTAGTAGAATCCTATTTCAGCAAGTGCTGAAAATGTGACCCATTTGCTCCCATACAATAATACAGATTTTGTTCAAATCTATTCCTAACATTCTGTAGCATATCAGGTGTTATACTTCTGCACTCTGCTGAAATTCGTTGGTGAAGATCTATTATGGACGAACGGGAGACACTTGAAGCTGCAGCAAGCTGACGGGTACTTTTAGTATAATCCAATTCAACATATCCCAAAACAACGACTTCCACTGCTTCCGTGGCTGGTGTTTCACATTAAAGACAGATCCGGTATCAACAGACTTTTGGACTAACTTGGCAACGTACGAATCATTCACATTTTTCCCGGGATGACTGTTAATAAAGAAGCGAGCAGTAAGTCTAGCACAACTATTATGTTGATAATAAAGTTTAAAAACTTTAACTCGTCTCCGTCAAAAGCAAAATTGACCTGTAAGTACATATTTGTTCTATTACTGTTACTCCCTATTCTGTAATTGGGTTCATCCTGTAAAATAGTGTATGGAATAAATAAATACATTTTTTCACTGCGTTCTACATCATCGGTGTCCCTACGACCACATTTGGAGTCAGCAAACCAACGTTTGATGGTTGTTCCTGATGGAGCGAAGTCCTTAAAACACTTTACATGCCATTTCTTCGTTCGAACGGTTTTTCCTCATCAAGAGGCAGTGTTAAATTGAAACAGGAAATTGTTTTTGATCCATTCTTTTGTAATTAACAAAAGTAGTGCCATTCTCTGCTCAATAACTCGCAAACGTATAAGTAGAATATCATGAAATTGTAACAGCTTGTTTCGAAGGTTAGTAGTAACTGAAAAAGCCCCATGTATGTGTGACGCCCGAGACTTCCACCCATGTAATATATTTCATTTCAAGAAAATGATAATTTCTGCAAGTTTCAATGCATAAACTATTTTCATCCATATTTTGTACCTCATATAACCCGCCCATATTTTTCAGGTATCTATCGATTCGTTTTCACCGTCATGGAGCCATACCAGGCAGACTATGAAGATAGAAACTCACCACAGTTCCAGACACTTTCCAACCGCGTCAAAAGATCTATTGAATCAATTTTCGAACAGTTCCCTGGAGAACAGTTGGTGTCCGTAGTGAAAATTGAGTAAGTTGATTACTAATCTCCCATCAGTATTGTTCATTCCTATTCATAAACAAAGTAGTTGATGATGATGATAGAAAACAGATCGTTGGCCTGTAAAATCACGTCTGGGGGGAGAAGCCATTGTATGGCGATATACGTATTGCTGAATGCGTTTTTTTTTCGATTACTTGGGAAAGGGATAAAAAATATTCGTAGATAAACAATAGGATTTCTGGCTGATCACTGTCAACTAAGAAAACACCTTCATATTATGGGGCTAGTGGACACAACTCTCTGCGAATTTCCAGAACTGTCGTCAATAAGAGAGTGTATGTTTGGCGATGACCTGGGGGGAAAACTCCTCGTGAGGATGTACAATGGGTCACATGTGGCCTAAGCGGGCTATACTCCCCTATTACAGTCCGCTTAATTTAACCAACATACTTTATATTGCAATCCTAACAACTCATTCCGAGTCCGAGACTTTACCTACTCCATCGTTCTGTAGTAAAAAACTATACGTTTTGAGCCTTCGTTTTTTTAATATTTTTCCCAATCAACTCATCTATTATGCTGAAGGATGCCTGCAACTTTCAGCTGCCTCCTTGATCCGTTGTGAGAGAAGTGTTTTTAATAAAATCCAGCTGAATGACGAAAGATTTGATTAATAATACATGGAATGAAATATGCTTTTGAATTTGATGACTTCATCTACAAAACATACATTTGAACAAAGTTTCTGGAAAGTTGTTCAAATATCAAGAAACGTTGTTCAAATTTTGTTTGAAATTTTTATTTCCTGGCCAAGAACTATTCATCAGTTGAAATTGTTTTGTAGGAAACACCCAGACGACATATTCAAGGTCAGATTGACGGTGGATATAGATTCTGAAGGCTATTCGGATAAGGAAGCTATCAAGCGATCCTTGTATGAACCAATCCAGAACAATCACAGAATTGGAGATGTTCTTACTGCCGATCCAGATGACTTGCGATTCACAGAATTTGGAGGTAAGCTAAAATATTTTTGGCCTATTCGAAAGCGAAATCACATTGAGTTCGTTGAAAGTTAGCAGGTTTTATTGACCAGTGACTGATATTCTATATATTTCAAATACTAGCAAATACAAAAGGTGAGGTTAGGTTGGGTCAAAGGTCAGTTGGTCATACATATTCACACTGGATCAAATAAACCCAGATTCCTAAACAAACCGATTAGGTTATATGGTGAGTAATCTTCCAGGTCAGATGGTAAGAGTGAGGCTCTGCCAAACTCTGAAAACCTGATTCGATCCGCAGCGTGGCAGGCACAAAATGTGTTCTCTACTGTTTCACTATTCTCGACAATCTGAATCTCTACATATTATGATTGAGTGACCTGTGGGCCTGTTAGACATCGCAGTTCATCCCCTCTGTAATCCAAAAACTGTTTAATTTCAAGCTCTGAAGGGTGAATTAACGACTTAGAGTGAGACAACCATGGAAGAAGTCCATGAATCTTCTTGCCATCCAGGTATTCAGGTTTGTTTGGCAAAATCTAAAGTGATGTCAAGGATATGTTCTGGTCCAATAAAACTGCTTACAGCACCCTCAACACAGAAGGTACTCAGGGAGCAGAAGTAGTTTTTCTAATGAAATATTTCACTGCAATTTGTATGAGTCTACAGCAACCCCTAAAGACACAGCATTTTTCTTTACGCTTCTAAAATGCAGTCTTTTGGTGTAGAAAAAATGAAAGTTACGATCAGATAAGAACATTCTTCTATAATTGTTGACCGTCAATAAATGATAATATGGTGAACTATGGACGGAACTATGTGTTGAAATTTATAAAACTCCCTATGATTATATTGGAGATTCGATAGTGTTGTACCTGTTGAAGTGAAAATTTTATTGTCTGAATTTGTTCATTCAAAACGAGGTGAATGACCAAATTTACTGCCCTGTGGCATAGGTAGAAGCATAGGCATAGGCAGTAGCATAGGTTCTCAAAATAAGCTCCGACACGACTCAAATGTCTTCAGCAAGTCTGTACAGAACTATGACCTGGGTAGGTAGGGAAGAGGAAGCTTAAATCTTCCTCTTGAATATGATCACTTGGTGAAATAAATACGTGTCGAGGTGTTGAAATAATGGTTTGACGTTGGGTTAAAACTCCAGTAATATCTACTGAATGAGTCCACCTACGTAACGGAACTGATTACTTATTTGGTGAGCGGTATTTCAAGTCAGCTGACAAGACTGAGTCTCTGCTTTTGTACCTCTCGTTTGAACGTAAGCGTTTGCTGACAAATGTGGAGAGAGTTTGTTTTTTCTCCTCATGCAGATTCTGCTTTCGCTTCTCAATAATCTGTCAAAGCAGATTCCCACTTTCAAGGGGGCCATTGAGTCGCTTCATGGCTGCATCAGCTAGCCTCCTAGGTTTCTCTAAATCATGATGAGTTGGAGAACTAGAATACGCTTGCCGAGTCTGTAATCTCTGTAATCTGAGAGTAAGACTCTTCAGTTTTTTATAAGCTCCGAGGATTATCTAGGTACATAAGGTCTATCAAGACATAAGGTCTAGAACTACTTTAACAAATTTTTCACGGCGATAGGACACCCGATATCTCGAAGGACTCATTGGAGACACTGATAGGCTTTGAGTCCTTCTGACATGGAGCTATTCTTGGAATGTGATTCGATTATGAAATAACAACACCACCTGTTATATTCTGTTATTCTCATATCCAACACGTACGAGAAAGCAAACACACGATAAATGAATTGCTGATAATTCCATGACACAAGCCAATACTCAAACAAAAAGCAGCAAGTGTTTTACAATCTCGTCAAGAGAAACAGGATTCGTTTTCTTACGACTCTGCCATAAATGATCCCGGCGCATATTTGATGACCGCATGACCAGACTAGATGTGATTTTGTCCGAACAGTTCCACACAGGAATAAAATCTGTTCTGATAGAAAACTCTTGTGTCAATTCAAACTATCTGGTGAAATTTGGCAGGAATCAACCCCATTTGTCATATAGCCAAGAGGCTTTGGAAGCACTTGGTCCTCTACCAGTAATCTCCAAGCTGGTAATGAAGCACCAAGAAGATTTTCCCCATAGGAATAATGGGGAAACACTGGCCAGCAAGGGGACGAACCTGCTGACAATCTTGCCAACTAAGGTGCTACAAATGGTTTTCTCGTACCTGAACCTTTCGTTGGCATCGCTTTAGGTTTTGGCAAAAAGACACCTGAGCTCAGAAAGAATTCCATGTACGTGGAAAAATTCCTCAGGATTGTCCTTTTCTAAGATTTCGTCTGTCAGGAGACTGTGTTTGGAAGATATGAAACACCAGCCCACAAAATATGTGCTAGCCACTCCTCATAATATTTATGTGTAATCATCATCATATTTTATTTCTTAGTTGAATACTCTTTTATTTTTCAATGAAACCATTATTTTTTCCATATGATTTATTTATTTATTTATTTTTTATTTTATTAGCCACTGGTAGCATTTGCGAAACGAACGAATTACGATGCAATAGTGGACAATGTATCAGTGAAGAATTCAGATGTGATGGATTCAACGACTGTCCCGATAATTCAGATGAAGAAGGTTGCCCTACCGGTAGGTTTATCTGACGAAAATGATACTCTACGAAAAATCCTGTTCAAAATTGATGCGGTTCCCGAGAGTGTGAATTATTTTCAAGGGTACTGAACAAAGAAGCGGCCTTTTTTCTTTCAAGATTTTTCAGACGATCCATTTTGGTCTAAAAAACCTAAACTGCTCGTAACAAATAATAAACTCAATTGAAATCTGCCAAAACTTTTTTTTCTATATTGAATATGAATTTCTACAAGATAAATAGGTTATCAATCGAACAAGTTAAATCTGAAGTGATTATATGCAGGATTCAGCTGCAAGGTCAATCTCCACAAAAAATTATAGTTGGATATGATAAAAATACAAAATTATGCACCATCAGGCTCAAAATTATATTTGCCGCCCCAGTCAGAATCTGTGAAGCTTTCATTTTTTTCTACTCAATGAACCAAGTCATGTTCATCGTTTCGTTGTTTATGTCTAGTTGGATCTAAATCTAGGGCTATGTTGAACGTGTTTGGTACTAATTTTTGCCATTCCATCTATATGATATAATACTTCCAGGTTGTAATTTTTCATTTAGCGAGATTCCACCAATGTTATGGTGATTACAAACTTGGAAAGGATTTATTACAATAACTATACAAAAAATACCGGAAGGAACTAGTGCAGGAATGTCACATTTCAATTCGATCAATAAAACCAATGTCCTTCAAATTCCATTCAATATTTTGGTATGTACAAGCTGTTTTTATCAGTGAACTATAATGTCTTGTTGATCGTCCTGTTCCAACTGAGCACAGAGTGACTTTTTAAATTGATTTGAGGTGGTACCTGAACGTTTTCCAATGGCTTTCGTGTTAAAGCATATTGAAAACGTATTCTAGCATGAAAACAGTATCCATCTCAACTATTTTCAGAGAAAAACTCCAGTATTTGTATTTTTGAAGACAATATCATAAATCACACTCCTTATTGTGCAGGCATTGTGAAACAATATCATGATGTAATATTCATTTCATAATATTTTGACAGTTTCCTGTTAGGTTAGGATAGGTAAAAAGTGAGTGAGTCTCTTCGACCCTCCACCGCAACCCACAAGGGTTTATTGTGGTTCATACCTATTCACACTCGACCAATTAAACTCAGCTTCTTAACGAAGCCGATTAGTTTGTATGGTAAGTGGTCTTTCAGGTCAGAAGGTTAGAGTACGGTTCTACCGAACTCTATAAACCTGATTCGGTTTCCAGCGAGGCAGGCGCAAAGTATGTGCCCTACTGTTTCATAATTTTTCAAATAAACACGACCCACACTATCTTTCAACAGTTCGAATATGATGATTCAAATTACCGTGACCTGTAAGGGGCCTGTTAGATATCGTAGTTCATCATTACTGTGGTCCAACAACTGTTTGGTATCAAGCTTCGAAGGATAAATAAATGCCTTGGAGTAAGCCAATCCTGGAACATTCTGCCAGAAATCCAGAAATCTTCTTGTCATTCAGGTGTTTGGCAAATCCTAAAGCGATGCCAATGACAGGTTCTAGTCCGATGAAGCTGCTTGCTGCACCCCCTTTGCAAGATAGTCAGCAGCCAGCCTCATTGCTTTTCAGGCCAGTATAGCCATGAATCCAGATCAGAGACAATCCGTTAAGTCTTTCTATCGAGAAGAGTCGTTTTTGGCAATTTGCTACCAATTTAAACGTTTCTCTGTAGTGGCCAATAGCTTACAGCGTCGCTTGAACGTCCGAGAATATTTTATTGACTTGTGTATGAGTTTGGATTCTTCCAATCTCTGTGCACAGAATTCAATATTGTAAATGTCCGCCTAGGTTCCTAGATAGGCAGGTTGATATCTCTGCACCAGAACCGGATGATGTTTTTGATCCATCTGTGAACCAACAAATATCTGTTCTTGATATTTATATATGCAGTCCATCTAGCCTCTCTTTCCAGAAAAATGTGGAGAGGAAGTAGATCTAGAAGGATCTTCATGGCCGCATGGTAGAGCTTTCGGTCACCAGGCATAAGTGATCATTGGTCTGACAATCATCACATAAATATAGTGGATTTGTTCCGGAACTAAACTCCAAGTTCCACCACAAGTCCTTCGAAATGTCCACAGGGACAGTCTGGCTTTGTGTACTACTGGAAAATCTGGAAATATACCATCCTCTCCAGGGGATTTGAAGTTTACTGTACAATTATTGTTTGTGTGCAATAAATTGATTCATATGGAGACAATATTCATGGTTGTGCATTGTTCTTCACAATCATGAGCACAGATGTAAAATGTTTTTCCAATTAATATTATGAATTTCCATCGGTAATCTGAACCATGCTGGGTGACATAGAACTCTTCTGTGTGTTAATTGCTGTGGGTGATTGTTTGGTAATCTGATTATATTTTGGTGATTTGCGCGTCATTTCTGCACATCACATGCCAATTGAACAATATTGTCTACAGGTTGTGCGACGCATTTCCAGGTGATTCGATTATGTACAATAAATTGGAAAACCTTCCGATATTGTCTGAAAACGAAAAATTGTGCATCAATAATACCCTTCTATGGACAGCTTTGGGCTAAATATGTCCGATGGTGCATAATAAATACATTAGCGGTAATTCTTCAAACGTAACACATTCACTTTAATCTTCAAACACTCTCGGGAAAAATTTTCAGCAAATTATCACATGAGTTTCTAGAAAATTCATTTCTTGTAAGTGGAATTTAGAATCTTTAACAAAAATCATCAAAACTTCTTGAAGTGTACAAAGTCTCACAAAACCCTGCAAAATGTTATGTCAAATCACTAGGACCTATTGTTGAACCGGACGGGGGAGCTCCTGAACCTATCCCGACTACTGAAGCAGCTACAACGACAACCACCACCACAACCACAGAAGCTCCAACAACTCCAACAACAACTCCACCAACAACATTACCAACTTCTCCCCCAACTACCACCACCATTACTACTACCTCTACCACCGAACGGATCACAACTCAGGAAACAATCCCTGAAGGTAGTGGTGCAGAAGATTGTAGAGCAGACGATGCGGTTCGATGTGACGATGGATCTAGAGTCATCTGCTCTGACCAAATATGCGACGGCTCTTTCGATTGCGACGATGGTGGAGATGAACGCGGCTGCGAAGGGGGTATAGTTGCACAGTGTTTACTGCTAACAGCTTGGCGGTGTGGGGTTTTAGCACAAAATCATTTGCTAACACGGACACTGACTTATTGGTGGTGGGCTGTTTGAATTTTCAGGTCTTGTTTAACATTTCACAGGTGTTGATTCCATCAGCCATTTGCCATCAAGTGTAAATAATGAAGATGCATCTATTTCTAACAAGTTCGCACTGAGTCAAGCCAATCATGGAACCTAACCTTATTTGTATGTCATGAATGTAACAGTAATCAAGGCCTGCTAGTTGAGGTCAAAATAGAAAAGATTCCTCATGTAATTTCTTTCATGATTTTCAGCTCAGCAAATAATGAAGTGTTCATAATGTTTGAGAACTCTGCATAATAATATTATTGATGTGTAATACAACTGAAAGAACTCACCTTTTTATGGTCCACACGAAGTACAAAAATGGGTGTTTTATAGGGTTCTACAACAGAGACTTTTGAACTTTGACAATTGATAACAGTCATCTTGTTGAAGCTACATCTGTCAAATTATTTTTCAGTCATTCAGTTCACTTTCGTAAATCACTATAGATGAATATAGCATTCAACAACATGTGCAGATAATGGAATTGTTTTATTGAAATGTATGTTATATTTGGACAACGTACGGCGCGCTTCATTCATTTTATGGTCGCCATAATCATTCTATCGAGAGGACGAAACGCAATATCTGCCGAAAACATCGCCGCTGTCTGTGAGATTGCAGGAGAATCAAAGGCAGTCGAATTTACATCGCTTATAAGAACCCAGTATTTCGCAGACCTCAAGTTTGGCGGTGTGACTTAGGCCTGCACCGGTACAGAATTCAACTGACCCAGGAAATGAAGGTGAACGACCATAGACAACGACAAGTGTTCTGTGATGGGCTCTGGAGCAGTTGGCAGCTGATCGTAATTCTCATCGGAGTACGTAAACAAACGAAATTGTCGAATTTGGAACGATACCGATCCACATGAGATCCAAGAGCGTTCAAAGCATCGCGGAACAGTCACTGCTTGGTGTGGATTTTGGGCCGGTGGCGTCAACGGTCATTATTTCTATGAGAAAGACGTTCTCCATGCCTATACTGTCAATGGCGAGCACTATAGGTTAGTGAACACTAACATTTTTGGCCTGAATTGGATGATTCGCACACCAACGACATGTGATTTCAACAGGAATATTTTGCACGAGCGATTTGAGGGCACGGTCATCTCATCTGGAGGTGATCTAAATTGGCCATCATGATGTGACCGCATTTGACTTTTTCTTGTGGGGTTATCTTGAGTAGCTGGTTTATGCATATGAGTTACAAACCACAACGGTCCTCAAAGCCAACGTTACCCATCCCATCGGTGAGATTCAGCTTGATTCATGCGCTGGAGTCATGAAAAGTTGGATGTTTTGGATGCATTCCATCCAGATAAGCTGTGGTGGATATTTAAAAGATGTCTCAATATAGGACCCGATATGAAAATCTTGTGAATCGTCCTATTAAATCCAATTGCATCTAGCGTGTTTGATCTCTCAATCTCTGAAACCAATCAGGATTCAGTGTTGATAATAAAATGCTCATCTCATTTTCAATCACTTCATTCTTTAAATATCCATTGATGCATTCTTTTTCATATTTCCGGAGCATACACTACTAAAAACTGCCATTTTATTGTAACACACTCATACATTGTATATGTTGATGATAATGAAATCGATTTCAAAAATATACCAAATCAATTCACTATTATTATTATTCATTTTGAACAAAGTGTGGAAATATTTCTGAAATTCATTTCATGAACCATAATTGTGGTGCTTATTACTGTAAATATCAGCTTTCCTGGTGGCTTTTATACTATCCATTTTCTGACAATTTCAATGTTTTTTCAGAATGTCGTGTGGGAGAATTCAAATGTGACATCAGCAGATGCATTCCTCTCAGCCAGCGTTGCGATGGAGTACCAAATTGTTCAGATAATACCGACGAACACAATTGTATAACGGGTAGGTTATTATTCGTAATATTGCGTCTAAAAAACAAAATAGTTTCTAAAAACGACTTTTTCATCTGTATCCGCAATCACAATGACGTTTTCATAACGCAACTCATTTGGGAGATCAGTCCCCATTCCTGACGTTATATGAACATAACGTAACTTGCATCATATTTACGTCTCGAGAAATACGTATATAATATGATGAAAATTTCGAGTATAGTGAACATCCTGATATCAATGTTATAAAAAGTATTTCATACTATCTTGTATCTGTAGAGTAGGCCACACGTGACCCATTGTACATCCTCCCGAAGAGTCGCTTCCTAGGTCATCGTCCATCCTGTCGTTTCCAAGAAGGTGACCAAGTCACTGGGAGACATCTCCTTTATGTTGGCAGGTATAGGCCAAGACTCGCCGAACATACACTATATTTCGCAACCTTGAGGTGTCTCACGATGGTCTTCGCGAAAGTTTTGGAAGGTGCAGCGATATTACAGTCGTTGCGCGGCTTCTTCAACCTTCGAATCCTTACGCTAGTTGCACACACACCGATTTTGGACGGCCGACTTTAAATAAATAAAATAAAATAAAACTTTTAAATAAACAAGTTTATTCCGTGACATGAAAAAATCGTAATTCATGAATGGAG
>WOGN01003862.1:0-14741 GCA_015342105.1 Leptinotarsa texana
ACTATCAAAAATATTTAACGCATTGAAAAAAAAATCTGTTTAAAATCTGTTTTTCCGTTAATCAGCTGCCGCCCCCATACGAACGACAACTCTCAGAAGTTGAGAAACTTGTGCGACTAAGTTACTGTTCATCCTCTAAGGGATAAATCTATATAAAACCTCACATTGTCAAATAGGTTTAAGCGGCATCGATCCCAATGGTCAGGTCAACTAGTTTTCTAGAAATCACGACGTGAATTCTAACATATATGTTACCTTCCGAAAAAACTAAAAATAAACTGTTCTCGAGCTTTGAAATCCCCCTTTAATCCCTGTGACTCACTGTTCGATAGGTTCAAAAATAGTGTTTAAAACCAATAATAACTTGAGCATTCATATTGAAAATAGCAAAGACAAGAGTTTGGTGTGAGATAGATCAGGAGTTTATAAGTTAGTGTGTAGTTCATGTCTAATGTTCCACATTGATCAAACTAGAAGAAAATCGAAAGTACACGTGAAAGAACATATCAACTATTTTCAGGGAGTGAATTTCATAATCATGAAGTCAGAACTCTTCATATGACGGTAAAAATTTTGATATTCAAATTTCTGAAGAGTATGGAAATGAATTAATTGAAACATTTTCAATACCGAAGAAACGTACTCAGTTCTCCTAGAATAATGTGATGTGTATTAATCTTAGATTTTACTTTTTCAACCAGTGTATTGAGAATATATCCTGTCTCTTATGGTAGTTGAGAATCCGTAGGTAGTAGATAAAATTTCCAGAGTATGAAATAGTTATAATTGAAAGTAATATTTTCTTCATGAGAAAGCTACTGACTAACGAAACATCTGTCGCAGTTTTTTGAATTTGTCATAGTAGAAATCCTGGAGTAAACTATATCAGTATGATTAGAAATGGATTTTTATGAAATATCAAATAGTTTCATTCAACTTCTGAGAAACGAAACTATTGCAAAAACTGTTGTTGAAAATAATGTAAATTGGTTTATGCGTGTTGGTTACAACTATCAGACTGCTAGGTAGTTACTCACAAACTTTGTATTTTAGAAAGTGATCTTCAACGGGAAATTACATGTAGAATATGAAATTAACGAATTTTTTAACCTATTGCTCAATTGATATCTGAATGTACCAAACAATTTTGGGTATTTTCATCCCTTTACTTCAAACTTCTGATGGAAGCTGTACTCAACACACACTGTATAATCATGGATGAAAAACAAAGAACCGCAGCAAGCTCTTCCGTGTGATATGACTTAGATTTATTTCTATACAGTTATCTATAAAGTATGCGTTCAGTGGATATCTTGAATCGGATTCGTAGAACTCGTGTGGAATCACATGAAACTCGCTCGAATATATTTTACGAACTGTGCAATATATGTATAACGTAACTTGTGCACATCAAAGTCCTGAGCTTCATATAAATTCTAATGTTGACAATTTTACACAGGAGTATTGCCAGTGATATAAAGACTGAAATACACTATTGAGGTGTTTTCTTGGAATGTACAATGGATTTTTTCTTTCTAAAACCGTATATCGATTAACCCTAATTTCAAACATTTCAAACATATGAATTTGATATTTTAATGATCATCATGAAATATTGGCAAGTTCAAAAAAAAACACTTCTCCCAATCATCAGAACCGCAATACTCTTCTAGACGCACGTTTCAGGAGATAAAGAGTATTCCGATTCTCGTCATTAGGAAAAGTGTTCGTTTTGGATTTATTTTACACCACAGGTTTCGGTTTCACCTTTTATTATTGAAAAGTGAGTAAAATATTTCCGAAAGTATAATACTCAGATAAATTAAGTCTAAAGATTAACAGTACAATGGTAACAATGAAGTTTTAAAAAATCTGTTTTGAAATCTGTTTTTCCGTTAACCAGCTGTCGCACCCCTACAAACGACAATCCTCAAAAGTCGAAACTTGTGATAGCTGAGGATTAACGAGGACCTTTTAACGTGTGATTTCTAACACGGGTTGGACGATAGCAAGTGGAGATCGATCGTTCAGACTAGGGCTTGAACCACCGACCAACACGGCAGTCAAGTCGAGTGAGTGAACAAAGCACCCACGCCGAACCGCTTGACTACCGACCGACCAAATCATATAAGTTTTATTATCGATCATTTCATTCAGCATCAATCTTCGATAGGGATGGAATATAACAAAAATATATTGGTCACGTAATATGCACTTTCTCTCAAACTTAATTTTTTCCTATAGAAAAAAAAACAGAAAATGTTGTTATTTTCCGAAATATCGAACGGGGGTTGATTGAATTTTCTCTCCTGAATGCACTGTCAGCCCATATTTAAAAATTAGCTAGCTTATTGAGATAATTTTGATTACTTGTACATTATTGTACATTTCACCATTTTTGCAGAATAACACTCTATGCAATATTCATGAAACATTTCAGTTTTGAGACACACTTTTCAAAATATTGCTCTTCCATGAAATATTTTTTCGAAAAAAGAATACATTTGAATTTTATAAAAATCAATGTTCTACTTGAAGGTAAATAAGGTGAATGTTCGAATTTCGTGGGCTACATATATTCTATTAGCAATTTTTCATTCTTTCATTTTGGCATACTCGTTGCATGATCAGTTTGTCGGTGAGAAGCATAAAAATTATGAATGTTCTGCATGCTCGGCGATTTTCTGCTATCTAAAAAAAAAATAGATCAAAGAGTTAGCATCAAATTCTGTGAAAAATTGGATCAAATGATCGGACATCTTGACAGTGGCATACGGTGATTGTACTCTCACAGAGTTAGGAAGATGTAAATGACGCTCACACTGGATGCTTTAACGCATCAATTACTGATGAAAATGTTGAGGAAGTGAAAAAAATTGTTATGTGAAGAAGTTGCTGACGATGTCGTCATATCAGTTGGTTTATACCATGGAATTTTTTAAAAAAATTCACAAATGAAGCGGGTAGCAGTGACGTTTATCAAAAAAACCGTCGAATGGCGGTGGCTATTCTTTCCTGAGCGATGCCTCAGGAATCGTTGAATAACGTAAATGGTGATCTGGATTTGCCTAAAAGGGTCATAATTGGTGAAGATTCCTAGGTATTTGATTATAACATCCCAATGACAGAGCCCAGCCAAGACAAAAACAAGCACGCCAAGTTCAATCAAATATCTAGGTTTTGCTCACTGTTTTCTTCGATTACCGAGACATATTACATCAGCTCTTGTCAAATCGTCATACTGTCAATTAATAATATTTTCTTGGAGTTATGCGCTGCTTTCAAGAAGCAATGTCTAGAAACTTTCGGTATTGTAGAAAAACAGTTCGTGGCTTTTGCATCACGATAATACAACTGCTAATCAAGTCTCAGCAACCGTATTCACTGCAATTTTTTTCTGTTTTCCATATTGAAAAGACCAATGGAAGGGCGACATTTTGCGACGTTTACTTCGAGTATTGGAAAAAACACTAGGAGAAGTGGATTAAATCTGAGGGGGTTACTTTGGAGGGGACAAAATAGAAATTGACGAATAAATAAATTCCTTTGAGGAAATTTGAAATTCACTTTATTTTTTGAACAGACAGCGTATATTCTCAGAAATGAAACGCATTTTGATAGCACTATTTGGATCTGTACATACAGTTATTCGAAAGTGGTGCAATTGTAGTGCATTTTACAAAAGAACGATCAAATGATTGAAAATGTCTTGAGTAACTGAAATTTTGTATACGGGCTAAAAATTTCTTAGAGAACAATTGTTTTATATTTTTGGTGTTTTGAAAATTAACCCTACGTTTCAACTATTTTTTTTGAATACATGGACACTGTACTTCGAAAGAAGCAAAAAGTGATGTCAGTGAAATTTTCAATAAAGCTATTAATTGAAAAAATTACCTAGTATGCGAATTTTGCTAGTTGCACTGTACAATTATATTTGAAATTGAAATGACTTAGTGAACTAGGCAGTCGCTGTCTTCAACTATGACAAAATATCTGAAAATATAGTATTCACTCTCACATAAATTATTTTTATAGTAACTGAAAAACACTTTATTTACTATTTTCCATGCGACCGAAACACAAAACTGTCCTGTCCTGCATAAAAGCCCAATTTCAGAGCCATATATCGGACGAAAACATTGCGAGGGTTCAATCAGTCGTAAAGGTGGATGAGAGTCAACCGGCCCGGAAGAAAATTGCTATCCAGATTACATCACAGCTAAACGCAATGTAGTGAAGTAAACTGCCTAACTGCAAATCGCTATCCCACACATGCATTGGAACAACACAAATTGGACTAGGAACTCAGCGTGTTGAATGATTGCAAATTTCGTTGGATCCAGATTTTTTGTTAGTGAAGTTTTTTTGGAAGCTTATTCAGTTATCAAATTATTGAAATTACTGATAGACGAAGATTATAACCTCTTATGATCGGAGATAACTGTGTCTAAGGTATTAAACGGATATGTGGGTCTCCAAGATCTTATGTCTGACGATTCGTCTACGACTTCGGACATTCAAACCAGTTCTATAGTTACTCAGAACCAACCAGAATTCTTCGTCTGTTGTTGATTTTTTTTTTGATGATGTCCACCACAGAAGTAGATGGAACGTATGGAAATAAAAACCTGCAGACAATAGGCAACAGATTCGGAAAATAGCTTCGACACAGTCATAACAAAAACGAGTATCTGCTTATGTTTCCATTAACACAGAGATTATATCGATAGTATTTTTTGGTTAGGAAAGTGAAGGTGTTTCTTGATGAGTTGAAATAATTCAAGCAGTAGTTCAATTCAGATGAAGAGTCGAGGCAGAATTAATTTATGGTAACTGATTTACTGAGTTTCGATGATGAACTGGCCAATTTTTGAAATTTTTGAACTAGAAACGAACAAGAATGTACCAGATTCCACTTACGAAACTATAAAACGAAAGATCTTTCAGAAGTAAGGGCAGATATCGAAGGAATGATTGAATTGAACTATTTTCAATACCAAAAATTGTATGAGGTAAATTGAAGGTCGTACTTTCATCAACAAGTTGAAGGATATATGAATCTCTTGAGTGTAAATGAAAATGAAATTTTCCGAGATGTTGCTTCAACAGTTGAAGAATTTCAGATGGATTTGGAAACTGCCAAAGCCTCATAATATAAGAAAAGATCAATCAATCGTAGAAGCAGAGCAAGGTGCTTTCATAAGAAGGAAAAGCACCCCATAAGAAATAAACCATCGCGTTCAAGGGATATATGACAAATCACAACGCCTCAGAAGAAGATATAGTTTCACAACACAAGAGAGAAGACTTGTCCTTTAGAAATGAATTCTGGTAACGAAAGAAGTGTTTCAAATTCTCAAGAAGAACTTTGGTAATTGATATGAGTACAACTTGGGTTCTCCAAAACAAGCAAACTGGGGAGAAAGTACTGATACAATAATGACAAATATCAATCACGAGAATAGAGATGTGGATTTCCATCATCTGGAAAGAGTACCAGGTTTTTGATCTGAAATGAATGAAATGAATGAAGTGTGAAAAATGTGACGAAATATATGACTGAATCATTCACATGGATGAGTAGGTGATAGTCAAATTGATTTATAACAATGTGTATAGGGAAAACACAAATAATTGGGAATAAAATTCAAAACAATTCTTAAAAGAACACCATGTGATGATATAAAGGGATAAAACTCCATGGGTACTCTGAGAACAGATAATGTCAGAGAGATTCTACTCCATTGATGAGAAGAGAGGTATATTTATAGTTGACAGAACAACTATTTGTCTCAGATCGATTTTCATTGGAATTTTTGAAATTTTAATGATTCAGCCTTCGCAAAACACGTCCAATGTGAAACATCTGAAGCTTCTTTGTGAAATCTTGGAAGGTATCAATGTCACACAATAGGATCAACTCACTAATTTCGATGCAGATAGTCTTCATTTGAATGTTACAGTCGAGGAAGTAGTTCAGACAATTCCTTAGAAAGTAACGAGAAATGTAATACAAAGTAACCTGTAGAAGAATTTGAAGATTTATTGGAATATCAGAATTGTTATCTGGTAATGTCTACTGTCTCCGATCATAGTCAACTTACTATTCTCATTTGATTTCCAATCTCTGATTTTCTTCAAACAATCAATGTCCGAAATAATTACTACTTAATGAGAAATCCTATCAAGAAAATTTCATTCCATCAGCCACAGAGACAATTAGATGGAGTTGATGAAAATATTTGAATATTAGTCGAATCTGATATTTGTTTAAAGTCATCCACCAAAAAGGTGATATTCTGAATTGTTGCTGCTACTTGATCTCACAACAAAATTTCACAAGAATAAGTTGTAGCCTCTGTCTAAATAGATTCGACTTTTTTGCAGCTGTGATATTTGTCGCCAACAAAATTGGTGGTCTCGTATATCTGAATAAAGGTTATTTCCTCCCGACTGAAATATTTCGCAATCTTCGTTCGATGTGATTTCGTATCTGATCCAGGGAAATTTGCATCCACCCCTAAAAGTAACCGCCGTGCACACAACTTACCGGCTGGGTAATTTCGTGTGTCCAGGAATTGAATCGTCGTCGGAATAATCAATTTCCGGCTGTGGCGGAGGTTCATTAGAGAAGCCCGAGTCGTTGCTGCTGTGGAGAGACACATTACCGACTGGACCGCCTGTAAAGAAAATGTTTTCTACATTATCGATACGTAGAGGGGTAGTTTCTGGGTATTTGTTTATTACCCACTGCGTACATAACATTTACTCTGAAAATATCTCAACATAGTCAGTATAGGTTTCTGGCATTCAAGTATACCAGAAAGATGAAAATACCAAATCCAAAGAGCAATAAAAAACATCAAAAACATTTTTTTCTAGGAAATCAATCCTGTTCATTGAACATTTTTTGTAACAATTTTTTTGATTATCTGAAACAATGTTCTGAAATCCCTGGATATAAACAAATTTGTTTCTTGGGATGAATGGAGGAATAGTAGTAGCGGATTTTTAGAATTTCTTCCTGACGTTTCGCTGGCGCGAGCGGCTAGCTTCTTCAGAGGTTTATACATTCTGGATTACTACCAGATGACTAAAAATTGCAGTTTCATAACGCTAATACCTATAACTGGATCAGGTAATTTTTCGTTAACATTCATTGACTCTTTTCTACCTGCTGTCATGCTGTTTGCTATTCTTAAATTTCTCAGAATGTGACTTCATATTTAATTGAGGGTCATCGCTTCTTCTTTTCTGTTGATGTTATCCGTGTATTTGTGTACCTCTTTTACCTCCAGTACAAGTCGACTATGGTATCCTTTGTTGGGGGCAATGAGTTCTAGGTTTCCAAATAGAATCCTGTGATTTCCTTCACTGAGTGCGTGTTCTGCCACAGCTGACTTGTCTGCAGCTTCTTTCATACTTCTTCAGCCTTGTTCTCATGAATCTTTTGGTGGTTCGGATATATACCTTCTCACAAGTGCACAGTATACGATAGACTCCTGTTTCTGATAGTGGGCCCATTTCATCTTTTGCCGACCTGAGGCTTTGTTGTATCTTCCTGGTGGGTTTGAGAACTGTTTTAATGTCTTGTTTCCACAAAAGTTTTTGAATGATGTCTGTGACCTTAGAGATTATCGGTAGATGAGCGCGTGCAACCATCTGCTCCCTCTCCCCGTTTTGAACCGTATGACTCTTCAGTTTCATGGTTTTGTTAATCTCGGGTACACTGTATCCAATCGATCTCAAGGTCATTCGAAGGTTTTCTAGTTTTTTCTCTAGATGCTCTGGTTCATATATTCTCCAAGCCCGTTTCGTTAGAGTGTAGATGACTTCAGTCTTAAGGCTAGGATAGTGTTTCGATAGTGCGTGCAGGTACCCACCCACGTGCGTGGGTTTTTGAAACACTTCATGGATAAGTCTAGCATCACATCGTTCGACAAAGAACGGTATCCGCTGATCCTGCTCAGTTTCCATGACGAACTTGATACTTGGGTGTTGAACGTTCAAATGGTTTAGAAAAAGGTTCAGAGCATCTTTCCATGTTTCCAAATAACGTAGCCATGGCATTAAAACAGTTTTTGAACCCACCAGGAAGATACAACAAAGCCTCAGATCGGCAAAAGACAAAAGCATCCCACTATCATCAGCAGGGGTTTATCGCATACCGTGCACTTGTGGGAAGGTATATATCTGAACCTCCAAAAAATCCATGCAAAAAAGGCTGAAGGATCATGATAGAAACTATAGACTAGTTCAAACAGACGAGTCAGCTCTAACAGAAAACGCACTCAGTGAAGAAAATCACAGGATTTCGTTTGAAAACACAGAACTTATTGACCCCAACCAGAAATATCATAGCCGACTGGTACAGAAGGCAATAGAGATCCACAAATACACAAATAATATCAATAGAAAAGGAGAAGCAGTGAACTTCGTTCGAATATGGAATCCTTTTCTGAGAATTTCCAGGATAGCAAACAGCATGACAGTAGATAGAAAAGAGCCAATGAATGTTAAAGACAAATCACCTGATCCAGGTATAAGTATTAGCACTTCAAACTACCTAACACACCAATAATACGTGTTATAATGTATGAAACTAGCTTCTTCAGAAAAGCTAGCCACTCGGGCAAGCAAAACGTCAGGAAGAAATCCAAAAATCCACGGCTTTCGAACCCGAAAAATAATGTCACTAAAAACCTGGGCCGCGAAAGTCTCAACCATTTTTTCATTATGGATAACCAAAAGATATGATAACAAAAACAGGTACCGCTGAAAAAGTGAAGTAGTATCACTTCCTTTATAATGCCTGATTTTTGTTTTAATTCGCTACATCGATAATGACAGAAAAACGAAGGAACAAAAAGTTTTTTAAGGATCACTATATCAAATAAAGCTATATGAACAAATATTTTTCAATGCTGTATAGTATTATGCAGCACTCGAGAGTATCCTCACTTCCAACTTGGGAGACAGATTATTATGCTACGTGACTGACATCAATCAATTTAGCGAATAATAAACTTTCATTTTTTCAAAAACTACACCTAATGATTTGATCTCCACAAAATTTATTTGAAACAGTTATCAGAACATGTTTTGCTAGCACAGTAGCTTTGTCAAGTGATTTGAATACTTCAAGTTGGAAACAATGGAAATAGATAAAATTAAAAATTCAAACATTCTAATGAATGATCAACTAGATTTGAATAGATCACCATTATTGAACTTGTTTTCCTAGGGAAACCAAGAAAGAATTATTATTGATGTGGATGTGAGGTGATATGCTTCAGGTAAAGATTTTGGTGATTTTTTGGAGGTAGTCTCAATAATGGTTACTTGTAGTATATAAATATTATTGTAAGAACAACTTGAAGTATTTGAATCACTTGATAAAGTTACTGTGCTATGGAAACATGTTGTGATATATTTTTCAAATGAAGTTTGTGGAGATCAAATCGTGAGGTGTAGTTTTTGAAATTACTATAAATCTTCATCAAGTACCGGCCGAATCAATAAGAAAAATAAACTTTCATATAGCCTTTATCAAACTCACACAAAACCCAATAGCATTCAAATTGTTATTGATGAGTAATTTTTTACAATTTCACGATATTTGTTTGTTTTTTATATTGGGTTCATGGGGAACTCTGCTGAATGGGAAGGTGAGGTAGGTCATCTCAGTGAGACGTGAGATTTGTTGAAACTGTATACACGTGACTGATAAATTAGGAAAGGAGTCGTATTTCGTGTGAAAAAAAATTTATTTTTAAATTGCAAAGCGCTTTCGGCTGTTACGCCACCATCAGTGCGATTCTCGCAAACATTTGCAGAAAGTATGAGTATTTAACTATGAATATTTTTAAAATTATTGTGATGTTGATGTTCATGTCCACTTAAAGTGGTGTTTACTAAAGTTGTTGTACCTTAAGACAGCAGGATCTTCTTGTATATACTTGACGAGTATCGCACTGATGATGGCGTTACAGCCGAAAGAGCTTTGCAATTAAAAAATATTTTTTTTTACACGAAATACGACTCCTTTCCTGATTTATCTCAGGGAGACGTCCAACTATTACACACAAAAGTTATCTGTGAAAGTATTAATACAATAAATTCTCAAATTCCTCCAGCGGAAAGTTCAAAGTTCTTGTGCTCGGATATGCCTAAAATTGATTATTCAGCCTTCCTGTGTGGCATTGCAATACTCACCAATTTTGCCGCCCTTGGTCTGTAAATGCAATGGCAAAGGAGCTACAGCCGTGGGCCGGTCGGATCGAGATGGTGCAGGATGGGTGGAGTAGGCTCCGCTAGGTGGCGCAGAAAAGTTGTAGGTCGATGCTGATGATTTTATTCCCGTGGTTGAGTACGGAGACTGGAAGGTGGACGTGTCCATGTTGTTTTTCGATGAAAACGATGTGCTGTGAGATTGCGTGAGACCAGTCTTAGAATGAGGCAGTGACGGAGTGGGGACTGGTGCTGGAAGGGCAGGCGGCGGAATATTGTTAGAACCTATCGCTCGCCGAATCTATAAAAGAATATTTGGTGACACCACAGAGTTTATTTGGGTGGCTTGTAAAAATATCACATAATCTGTTGAATAGTCTAGCGACAGGTTGAATAGGTTGTGTTAGTCAATAATTTTAAAAATTTTGCCAAGCAGAACGTGAGTGTATAATAATTTGGTGAAATCTCAGTCAACTTAGTTCGTTATGCGAACAAAGTGACTCACTTCGAAGAAGAAATAGTGGAAATATTTGTATTATCAATTTTACCAAAAATTATATTTTATGATTATAGTTTATTCTTCTACATCAAGGCAAATAAAAATTACTTGGTGGGATTTGTTTTACACGCCATTTTGAATCGCTTGAGTTTTGTTCCTTTCACTAAAATTTTCACATACCTATCATTTTTCAATCAACTGGAGTTGCACAGAAATACAAGATACGCAGTTTACACAGTATATATATATATATTGCGCTGGGTTCGGACTGAAACTTCTGTAGATTTTCACAGAGTTTGTTGGATAAGTTTCCAGTGAGTTTTAAAGTTTTGTTAATTCACCGAATATAATATATTAGGCTATGAAATAACTGGAATGATGACCGACCGAAGCCTCAACGAGAGTTGTCTTTCGTGATAGTTTTTCTCTAAACTAATTTGCTAGCCCAGCCTACTCGTAGACGAGAACAAATTAAGTGGCGGCAGAAATCCAGAAACACATCGTAAGTTCTTGCCATTTTTTTCAATTCAGCCTTCCATGTACACTGTGACCAAGATAAAAATGAACAGCATGGGGATATCGGAAACGGTAAGTGATACGGGTCGATTGAATTAGATAAAAGTTGCGCAGTTATGTGCATAAAAATATGCCATCCAGAAAGTTTTGATATTCCGAGTAGTTTTGGAGATATCCGAAAAAAAAAAATTCTAGAATTTCGTTTCAATATTCTCCTATCTTCATTTTCAAAGAAAATGTAAAACAAAAAGCACTTTGCCATGGCCACTTTTCAGGGACTACACTATAACGTAAGCAGTTTCTTCAGCGACATTTCATCTTTTAAAAACATCATCAACTTGGGACCAAAACGAATGTATACCTGTATACGACTTCATTTTTCATTGTAAATACAGCAACGTATCATGCAATATGATTTAAAAATCGTTAAGTAATTACTTAACCTGCTTTTCTTTAATTTTAGATAGCCCGCGCTGGAAAAAATACACATAATGTTCATCATAATACTGTTGTTTGGTGGACTTTTTGACATACTACCATTCGTACTTTCACATCTTGTTACCTACCTAATTTGCGTTAAAAATGATACACGGCAGCTTTTCGAATACTGAAAAATTTGATATGTTGTCATGTTACATTTTGTGCCAAAGAAATTATGTTGATGCTGAACGTACGTACTCTAATAAGTATCTAGAGAGGCGACAACCTATTAAATCAATATTTAGTTCTTAATTTGTTGAAAATCCTGAGATATCCACTCGAACCATTGAACATAATACCGGAGTAGCCAAATCCACCACTCACTTCATTTTAACGAAAAATAAATATCATCCATATAAATTTTGGTTTTGTCATGGACTCAGACCAGGAGACAATGCAAGGCGAACAACCTTTTGTGAATGGGATACTAGAAAATGCCAAGACGATAAAAATTTTCTTTTTAAAATGATTTGATCTGATGAAACTGAGATCACCAACAATGGCATTTTCAATAGACGGAATGTTTACGAAATGAACACAAAGTGTTCAGACATCAACATCGTTTCTAATTCAACATGTGGTTTGGGGTAACAATGTTATTAGGCCCTTTGCAATTCAACAAAAGAGCGGTACATAAATTTGTTCGTATATGATTTGGAAGACGCTCTTGATAATTTGCATTTAGCGGTTACTCACAGCTGCTGGTTTCAACAGGATGGTGCTTCAGCACATAACTCTAGAATTGTTTGTAATTATTTGAACAGTCGCCGTCGCTTCCCAGGACAGTGGATTGGTACTCATAGTGATACATGCTGGCCTGCAAGGTCCCCCGACCTAACCCCACTAGATTTTTTCTTTGCTGACATATGAATAATCAAGTGTACTCTCTCATAATTCTCAAAATGAAAAATTGCTAAGATTGGTGATTGCATCCTTTAACAATATTGTTTCGAATATATTAACTCAAGTTTCAAATTCGTCTGTGAGACGAGGGTACTTATGCTTTGAAAATAACGACAGGTTATTTGAACACTTGTTATGAGTTTGTATATATTTCCTATAATACATATTAGCTCGTTGTTATTACATTACAATGACATTTTTTCCATTGTATGAAAGCAGGAATGATTATGAAATCATAGTGTGTGACACGTTGCTGCATTTGCACTGAAAAATGGTGTCGTTATAGGGTATACTTTAGTTTTGGCCCATATAAAAATTCAAATTTGATGATGTTTTCTAAAAGATGAAACGTCACAGAAAAATTCTCTCTACGTTATCGTTCAGTCTTTAAAAAGTGGCCATGTCATAGTGCTATTGGTTTTACATTCCCTATGAAAATGAAACTAGGAGAAAACAACAAAATTCTCAAATTTCGGTTTTTCTCGTATATCTCCGAAACTACACGTAATATCAAAACTTTATAAATGGCATATTATCAGGCACATAAATCCGCTACTTTTCTCTAATTCAATCGACCACGTATCCCTTGCCGTTTCCGATATCCCCATGCTGTTCATTCTTATTTCGGACACAATGAATCAGTTGAGAATCTTGAGTATTATGATGAGCTAATTGAAAAGTTTATCCCGGATAGTTACTGCGGAATTTAAACGACTGAAGTCTCTAATCTGCTAGCATAATATTTTCTACCTTCGTTCTTCAACTACGAAACTGTCATCTGATAATCATTTGAAATTTCAATGAAATTATTTTCCCTTCATTATGAAAACGGATGAGTAACATACGAAGAGTGCATGAATGAAGAGAATTTGATCGCTTGGATATTTCATCGATAATATTTTTGTTGAATGTAATGGATTATTTTTCATTTGTTGAGAAACACGCATTAATGTCACATACCAATCAATATCCTCTGTGATAACCACAATATCATCAGAGTTGCTATCTAGAATTGATTGTACAATCACTTTCTGCTAGATTCTATCGATATTATTATCAGCAATTTTTTTGCCACAAATTTGTCTTCATATATATTCAACATATATCTGTGCTTTAACTTCAACCTTGATGTTATAATTATTATATGAATGTCTGATATAACGTTGTTAAAATACCTAATCAATACCAAAAATTCACAGAAAACTGAATTCTTTTTACAAATATACTCATCGTGTGAACAATATGAATAGTTTTGTTCTGGCTTCAAAAAAGTTTCTGGGTATGAAAAACAGAAATAAAAAACTTAATAGGAGGATTTCCGTTGAAAATACTATATTAATTCGATATTCTCAGTTCAATACCGAATTTTTAGACTTCATCAATACTTCGAGTGTAGTCTAGCTGTCGATGGAAACTCAAATAAATTGGCACATTACAAGATTGCATACAGTACCGAATGAAAGACGTAAATGCTATGAACGAGCAGACACCTGTAATCTAAATGTCTGCCCAGATAGTACCATCTTACTGCTATCCTAATTGATTTTTGACATATTTATATACTGATAGTTCCTGTTCATTATCTATTCTACCGTTTCATGCTTTGAAATTCAGTATTCAGACTTTTAATTTACATTGCATTCGTATGAAATATAAGTTATTTCCACGAAATTGTGAAATTTTGCTAACTGAAATTTCATCTGAAGCTTTCGTTGTTACGTAAAATATTTTTCATAGTTTTGCTGTATCGTTTGCAGGTTTGCAAGAGGAAGTAATCATTTAATGAATATAGAAATTATATTGTCTCCAATGAAATATTTCATTGTGATGAACTGATATCAGAAAAAAGTGAAAATATATGTTGAAAGTGAAATACTTAAATACTATGAAAGTTGACGGATAATTTGTAAAATTATTATTGATGATGAATAAGCATACTAAAGTAAAATTTATTTTACTTTGGTGTATAGTTATCAGCTTTCTGCACAAAAATTATATTCCATGTTATAACGGGTGTTTTTTATAGAGGTATAGAACTTTAAGTTGGCATTACTTTTCAAGATGGCGACCGATTTAACAGCTGTCAAGTGATTTATCCTCAGTTTTGTTC